>JAADWH010000208.1:0-34333 GCA_023335995.1 Globisporangium nagaii
CTCTCTCTCTCTCTCTCTCTCGTATCCTCCTTATGCTGCTCAGCTCGCGTGGGTGCCGCCAGTCCAGTCGAGCAGCTCCACGCTCGATCTCTTCTTCGCGCAACCGTCGCAGCTCTTCGCAGTCCAATCTGCGGGCTTTCACATCCAGGTCACGCCTGCGCTGGACGCTTCTTACAGCGCGTTTGCGAATGCGACGATTCAAGATGCGGTTGAAGCCAATGTGCAGCTGATCTTGAAGGAGTCGTTGCCGTCCGAAGGATCTCTGCCTGCGTTCCAGAGAGGTGGGTGGCGCCAGTGGACATGATCAGGTGTTGTTTATCACTGGTAGGCGAGCCAGCTGACTGACTCCGGGTCTCTGCGTATCTGTGTGAGCAGGTTTCCTGGCCAAGAGCCTCTGTCGTTCTCACAACTGGAAGGGTGATGAGCTCCTACGCGAAGCCACAGAGTCCGATCCTATCACGTCGCTCTGCTATTCGTCTGCGTTCTCGTTCCCCGATGCGACTGACGCAGCAGCATCGCGACCGTCCAGACTGCCGGTGTTTGCGACGACTCTGAGGCCATCGAGCGGTGATGAGAAGTCGCATTTTGCGGATGCAACATCGCCAGCGGAGCAGTACTTCCAGCGCAAGATGGTCGGCTTTGAGGTCGACAAGCGGCTGACTCAGGTCATCATTTCGCGTGGGAGTGGCGACTCACCTCTCGCACTCGACGTCCTGGAAGCCTGGACGGTGAACCACTCGACAGCCTCGCTCTCGTGGCATTCTGAGCAGTCGGAAGCCGCGCGTCTGCTCGTAGTCTCGTCAATTCAGCAGCAGAACGAGCAGTCTACCACCATCGAGTACGCGATCTTCGAGGACGTATCGATCACCACAGGCTGGCAAGCGCTCGCTACGAGCCATCGTAACCGTTTCCCAGCGTCCGCGAATGTGTCGATCGTCGGCGAAGGGTTCCATCGTCGCGTCGCTGTTGATGTCGTCATGGGAGGCGTGGAAGCGTGTGACGAAGCGAAGAGCAAGCTGCTGCTGCGCGTCTCTCTCTCGCACGAGGTCTATGCGGATCTGGACGAGCTGCGGGTACGGATGGTTGCATCTGCGCTGTGTGTGTGTGTGACATTGCTGTTGTGGAGGCTCTTACCGTGGCGCGCATGTGGATGTTTGTCCGTTGAACTGATGCAGAGAATGGAGCGATTTGGAGAGCTGCGCTTGCTGGCGTTCGCGAAGCACATTGAGATCGAGCGTCCGTCGCCCGTGTCCCCTCAGCACACGATCGCGCTCGAGTTTCCAGTGTGAGTTGTGGGGTGGTCTTGTAGCTTGTGTGTCATGCGTACGTTGGATGCGCACGTTGTCTCACTCTCTTGTATGTGTGTGTGTGGCTTGCGCTGCCTCTAGGTCGTCCGCATCTGCAGCCAGCGGCATCCACATCGAGTTCCCGATCCACTTCCGGTACCAAGCGCCGTCCGAGAGCGAGCTGTACCGCACAGCGTCGGTCGTTGCGCCAGACTTCTTTCTCTACTGCTGCCCAGAACATCCAGTCGCCGCCGCTGAGACGATCGCGGAGAAGACGATCGCGAAGGACACCCGAGCAAGAACGGGAAAGGATTTCCAGCGCGACGACGCATACTTTCAGGTATCGTGCATGCGTGTCTCGGGAGGATTGTATCCACTGCCAGTCTGAAATGATCTTTCTCTTTGTGTGTGGCTCACTTCTTTGTTGTCGCGCTCGCTAATCGCGTATACTTTGTGTACCCATTGTAGAAATGGTTGGCTACAAAAGCTGCGAGGGACCAACACTCTCTTCCCTTCTCGTCTGCGCCATGGCAGCGGCTGAGTCTGCAGTATCCAGCGGACGTGCGCGACGTGAGCACGCCCGTGGGCTTCTTGCCGAGCGGACGCCTCGTGAGTCTCGCGACGCTATCGGTGGCGAGCGCCGGCGCTCTGCTGCTCGTTTTCATCGCGGTCGCAAGCAGCAGGACGGCCAAGATGTCGACGAGTGGCGGAGCTTGCGGTTCACAGTGGAAGCCAAAGGCATCGTGAAGGAAGGAAAAGAATGCGCTTGGCGCTGAAATGTCAGCCGGGTATCGTGATCAAACAAGACAGGGCATTGAGAAGAGAAGGATTGCGTTGGCAGCTCTTCAGAAAGGCTTTGGAATATGTCTCGGTGTGTAAGTGATTGTGATGGTATTTGTCACGCTGCAGGCAGCAGTGCTTTCGTGAGGAATGGCATAATCAGCACAAGTCTGAGATGGAATCTATTTAGAACCGTGATTTTGCCATCTTTTGTGATGGACTTGGTATCACTTTCGACAGGATCGTGGATCGATAAATCACTCTGACTCAAAATCACTTTCCCAAGAGCCCTTTTTATGCACAATGGACCCGGATTTCGATCATTTTTCTCAACGTGGCGCACAGCTGTTGTCGCCAGCCCACCGAAGCTGCGATGAGTGCGTGTGGCTCCTGTGTCGCCGCCGGTGCCCGCGTGTGCCCGCGTGTGAGCGCCACGGGCAAGTCGAGCTCCCTCATTCGATCATTTGCCGCGAAGCGCAAGGACCTCCACCACCACCACAAACAGCAACGCGCCAGCCATTCTCAAGTTCATCAGAAGCATGGATCTGTCGCCGATTGAAGCCATCGAGAAGGTGCTCGGCGCCGGCATGGACGCGGACTTCGAGGAGCTCTGGGACTGCGTCAAGAGCTCCGTGAACGCGCGCACGGAGCAGGATCAGTGGACGGCGCTCATGGTCGCGTGCGGCTCGCCGATCGACACGAGCGAGTTCATCCAGAAGATGATCGCGGCCGGCGCGGACGTGACCGCCGTGGACGGCGACGGCTGGACGGCGCTGCACTGGAGCGCGTTCCACGGCTGCCCGGACTCGGCGGCCGTGCTGCTCGAGACGGCGCCGGACCACAAGGTGGCCGAGCTGTTGGAGATCAAAGCGCTGGACGGCCGCCTCGCGATCGAGGTCGCGCGCGAGGAGGACCAGATGGGCGTCGAGGCCGTCATCACCAAGTTCGCGAGTGTGCTGGCATCCGCAGTGCTCAACGAGTCGTCCAGTCCCGAGAGCCCTGTCGAAGAGCAGGAGCCAGAAGCGCCGGAGGAGCACGAGTACGAGGCGCCGCAGGAACAGGAGGTCGAGGAAGAGATTGAGGAGGAATAAAATAGCATGAGCACGAGGCGCGTGCATATACAGTAGTCACAAGGATTATAGTGTGTAAATAATTATCAACTGATACATACGAGGTTTATGTTCGCTTACGCATCGACAGACACTACTTTCTTCTCATCGCAGCTGCGAGGCGCTGGCGGTGGCCTCCAGTAGCCGCAGCGCCAGCGTCGCGTGGTCGAGCACCGACACCGTGTAGCAGTGCATGCGCCGCGTCTGCAGGTCGCGCGTGATCGGCGTGGGCGGGAAGGACTCGGGCGAGATGACGCCGAGGAAGCCGCCCTCGCCAGCCTCCTCCGCCGGCTCCGAGTCGTACGCCACAGTCACGCGGAAGAGGTTGAGCGGGATGGTCGAGTGCATCATTTTGCGCATGCGCCGCGAGAGCTCCGTGGACACGAGCGTCGACTCCTGCTCCATGTACTCGACCGCCCAGCCGGGCTCAAAGAGATCGTCGCTATCGCTGTCGCTGTCGTCGCTAGAGCTGGCATCGTACTGGTCGTTGTCGTCGTATCTGGTGTCGGCGTCACGATGGTGATGGTGGTGGGGATCGGCATCCTCGGTGGCCGAATAGCCTTCCTCGTCGTCGTCAGCGTAGCCAGTCCGACCGAAGCGGTTGTGTTTTCGCCGGTGATGCCTCTGGTAGTGGCTCTCGTCTGACAGATCGATGGGCGACGTGCAGGGCGTCTGGGTCGCATGGCCGCGCTCCGAGCTCCCGTTGCGCTTGCCGGAGGAGGAGAAGAGGCTCTGGATGCTGTAGTACACGTGCTGGTACAGCCGCCGGATGAGCGTCTTCTCGCGGCTAGCCTGCGGCTTACAGCTCTGCTCGTAATCGTACTCGCTGTAGCTCTGGATCGTGATGCGGGACTCGAGCAGCTCGCCGCCCCTGTCGCCGCCGCCGTCGTCCTCGTCGTCATCGTCGCTGGCGTCGATCTCCTTCTCCAGCAGCGACAGCCAAAAGCTCGTGAACTTGGCGTCCGAGAGCGCGATGACCGACGTGGCGACGCGCTCGAGCGACGCGACGGCCGACGCCGGCAGCTGCGCCTGCAGCTGGAAGTACCAGCGCAGGATCGAGCTCGCGCAGTACTTGGCTTGCTCGCGCTCGAGCTGATAGAACACGAACGCGAGCGTGCGCAGCACGGACCGCTCGACCGCTGTGAGCACCGTCATCGCGCAGGACGCCGTCGTCGTCGTCGGTGCCGGTGTCAAGGCGCTATTCTTGTCGCAGATGCCTTCTTCTGTGTGCTGGTGCGTCTTCGCGAGCGCCGCAGCGCCGGCAGCGCTGCTGGCCATGTGACACCCTTGAGCTGCTGAGGGCGGCGGTGACAGCACCGCGTCGGTGCTGCGATGATACGCGAGCGTGGCGGCCATTGGCTCTTGTCTGAGTCGCTCTCTCGTGTGCGCGCGGCTGTCTGTGACGAATGAGTGGGGGGGAGGAAGGTTTGCACCGCAACGCCGGACGCGCCTCTCTGGCTGTGAAACCGGTCGCCTCTTGTTCTTCTGCGAGAAGAACGGATGAAGAAGCTCGCTCTCTGCCGCCGTTCGCAAGCAGCACCCTCTGTCAGCTCGAGCGGGTTTTCCACAATGGCAAACAGCGACGGCACCCAAGCAGCCAAGCGCTCATGCACAGAGTCGCAGAGTCACTGAATCGCAGAGCCACTGAGTCGCAAGCCAAAGCAGAGGTCGCACGCAAATCGCTCGCGCCGCCAGCCACACAAAGGCGCCGCTTCGGCGTTTTCCGCGCCGCTTCCGCCGCCGTGTTTCTTTCTTTTTTTGTTCGAGCTCGGGAAACTAAGTAAGATTTCACTGTCAACTGGCGGAATTTGACGGTGGGAAATGGTGACATTTGGCATCTGAAGTTGAAGTTCCGAGCTCATCGGTTCGCTGGCGTGTGGCTCCTGCTGGTCGTGCGATCTTCGTTCGCTCGGGCGCGAAAGGTGATCATGGCGACTGTGAAAAGATCCCTCCGTCATCACCGGATCACAGCGCGCGTGGCCAGCAATGGCTTCACGGACGGGCGTGGACGATGTTCACTGGCGGCTGGGCTGGAGACTCAACGCTCGCTGGAGGAGGCGATGATGAACGAACTCCCCCCATCGTTCTGCGCAGACTCCTTGTCCTCGTGCGACTTCGATGCCTTCCTTCGCTCGCTGCTCCTCCATGCTGCTTCTACGAGAGCTTCCACTGGAAGATCGAGCGGTCGTTGCCTCCGACCGAGACGAGGTACTTGTCGTCGCAGCTGAAGCGCACGCTCGTGACGTGCGACGAGTGGCCGCGACCGGCGATGAACTTGGACTGTGGCAAGCAAGAAACACGAAAGAAGCGCGTTAGCTCCTGCAACGAGCGACAATCGATCCCATCCAGGCATGCAGTACAAGCCAGACAATGACGCACCCCTTTCATGATGCACGGGTAGCGGAAGATCTTGACCATGCTCGAGTCATCGCCGGTCGCGAGGATCGTGCGCGACGACGACGCACACACAGCGTTGATGTCAGTTCCGTCCGCGCACTCGGGCCAGATGCCCTGCACGGGCCACCCCAAGGTGCACGTCCACGTCGCCCAGCTCACGTTCTTCACCGACGACGCCGAGCGCACCTGCTCGCTGGTTGACGTGTCGCAGAAGAGGTACTCGTACGCGCCGCAGTTCGACTGGAGAAACTTGCCGTCGTCCGAGAAGTCAAAGTGCGTGATGTAGCTGTTGTGCTTCGCGAACGGCTTGCGCTTCTTCGCCTCGAAGGAGTTGCCAGCCGCTTGCAGCGCGTACAGGTAGATGGCGTTGTCGTGGGAGCCGAACGCGACTTGCTTGCCACACGGAGAGAACTTGACGTCGCTGATCCACTCCTTCCCAGGCGTGTCTTCAAAGAGCAGCTTGGAGTCCATTGTGCCACTGCCGCCGCCGTTCCCAACCGCGCTCAGGATCATGATTGCGCCTTCTTTCGATTTCGTCTGCGCTTGCTTGCCGTTCTTGCGGCGCACACTGCCGCCGTTGTCTCCGCCGAGTCCGACTGCGAACAGCGCTGCATCTGGCGAGTACGCACACGCGCGAGACTTTGCGGGGAGGCGTGTGAGTTGCAGCAGCTGCTTGGTCTCCATATCCCAGACTCGCAGCGTGCCGTCGTCGCCAGTGGTCGCGAACTCGCGGCGAGAAGGGTGGACAGCCAGCCCCCAGAGTTCGTGCGCATAGTGTCCTGAGAACAGCGGTTTCCCGCCATGCAGGAGCGCTCCTGACGACACGTCCACTTCGACAATATCGCTCGACTTGGTTCCAATGAGTAGCTTCTGCCCGTTGCTGCTCAGGAACACGCTGCAGATTGCTCTGTTCAGGCACTCCGCGTTCATCGCAACCAAGTCGAAGCACTTGAGCGACTGGAAGCTCGCATTCCACATCACCACTTTCCCATCTTTCCCTCCGCTCAGCAGCAGCGTCGCGTTTTTGCTATCAGGTGCACCTGACTGGTCAGCGCAGTGCGAGTACACGACCGTCGCTTCTCCATCGTGCGCTTTCACAATCTTCGACACCTCCTCGCCTCTCCACACGTACAGCTCGCCACTCGCAGTTCCGGTCACGAACTCGTCCCCAAACGCACAGCCGCACGGGAAGTTCTGCAGCGTTCCTTTCTTCCCCACTCGTCCTCGCTTCGACGCCATGTTCTTCCCCTCGATACTCCAGAACAGCACGTGCTTCGCTCCGCCGGTGATGATCGCGCTGCCGCCGCTGCCTGTAAACGACGCAAATTGGTTCACGCCTTTGTCGCCTTTCGAGGTCGCGCGCAGCTTTGCCAGTGTCCAGGATCCGTTGCTCGCGTCCTCCCACAGCGCCACCGAGTGATCGTCGTCATCCCCGACGCTCACGAGCAGCTTCATGTCGGCGCTGAACGCTAGCGACACAACGCCTCGCGTGTGGAATCCTTTCATCTCGCACCGCAGCTCGCCTGTGCGCGCATCCCAGAGTCGAATTACGGGTTTCTTGCCTCGCTCGCCAGTCGCAACGATGTTCCTCTTTGAAGTCGAGATCGCGAAACTCATGATGTCGTCGTTGTGGCACAGGTGGTGCCGCTGCAGGTGAGCAACCGGGTCGTAGATCACGCCGACTGCTGCTGTGTGGTACACGATCTCGTCTCGATCGTTGTAGACGAGGTTCTGACGCGACAGCTCGGTCTGGTAGCCGTACACCCAGTCGAGCTCGAGCTGCAAATCCGGTTCGCGCGAGTTTGGTGTCGGCACATTGCTCGGAGCGACGATCGCTCCGACCCAGGGCTTGACAGCCATGAACTCGTCGCCCACGGGATCGTCGTCGAAATCATCCTTATCGTCGTCGTCATCGTCGCTGTCAGCACCGCGTTTCTCCGTCGCGAACGCATTTTGCTCGATCACCGACTCACGGGTGTCGCTCGAAGACCCGTCGGCATCCTTCACGACCTTCCACTCCATGACACAGCGATCGTTGCCTCCAGCACTGACAACGTACGCGTCATTCGCGCTCCACCTAACGTTCGTGACGTGAGACGAGTGACCTCGGTGCTCCAGCGAGCTCGCGTTCTTTACCACGCACGGGTACCGGTAGAGCTTCACGAGCCCAAAGTCGTCGGACGTGACGAGCAGATCGCTCTTCGCGCTGCGATCCACTGCGTTTACATCGGTTCCGTCCGAGCACGGCGGCCAGATGCCCTGCACCGGCCAGCCGAGCACGCACGTCCATGTCTCCCAGCTTGTGTCCTTCGTGCTGCTCGCTGACGTAATGTGCCTGCCGTTCGCTGCGTCGCTGAAGAGAAGCTCGTACGCGCCGCAGTTGCTCTGCATAGCCTTGCTGTCGCTCGAGAAGTCGATGTGCGTGATGTAGCTCTGGTGCTTCGCGAACGTCGCAGTCTTGGTTACTTTCTTGCAGCCCGCGTCGTGCAGCTTGTACAGGTAGATGTGGTGGTCGTGCGAGCCGACAGCCAGGACCGCGCCGTTCGGAGAGAACTTGACTTCGCTGATCGGCTGCTTCGACGGCTTGTCCTCGAACACCTTGGAGAGGTCGCTGTAGCGGAAGAGCACGACGCTCCCGCTCTTGGCTTGAGAGGCTTTCGACGGCGCTTGCTGCGCATTGCGACCGCCGTAGCCGACTGCGATGACGTCGAGCTGGTCTCCGATAGCGCACGCGCGCGCCATGCAGTCCAGCTTCTTCGTGCGCAGCTGCGCTTTCTTGCTCAAACACCAAACGCGGAGCGTCTGATCGTCGCCCACCGTGCAGTACTCTGGCTTCTTCGGATGGCACGCGAGTCCCCAGACTTCCATCACGAAGTGACCCTGGGTCAGGATACCCACCGAAACGCTCGACCGACTCGCATCCACCTCCAGAAGATCGCTTCCGCCTGTGCCGACTAAGAACACTCTCGACGAGCGAGTGCTTGTGCACACCGACCGGATCGAGGCGTTATAAAGCCACACCGCGGCGCTTTGCTGCCGAAGATCGATCGTCGCAAGCGGCTTCAGGTCGCAGTCCCACACCATGATCTTCGCGTCCTTCCCGCCCGTGACGAGCTCAGAGCCATCCTTGCCTCCTGCGTACAGCGCGTACGCGTTCGAGGCGTGAGCTGTCACAATCCTCGAGAGATCGTTCGACGACTGGAACACATACAGATCACCGTTCGAAGCGCCTGCGACAGCCAGTTTGCCGAACGCCACGACGCACTCGAACGTCGACGGCATCTTCCCGTCCTTGTGCTTGGCTTTTCCGAAGATCGCCTTCTTCGACGTGAGGTTCTTCCCTTGCTCCGTCCAGAAACGAATGTGCTTGTCGCCGCAGGTGATCCATTCGCCCGTGATCGGATGGAAGCACATGCTGAGCACATTGCTGCGTTCGCCCTTCGCGCTCGACGACAGGATGCCATTCTCCCACGAGTAGACTGCGATCGAGTGGTCGTCGTCGCCTCCGACGCTGCCCAGTTTCTTGCCATCGCTGGAGAAACAGATCGCAGACACAAAGCGCTGGTGGAAGCCTTCGAGACAGGAGATCGTCGCGCCGGTGCTCGAGCTCCACGTGTAGATCTTCGGGTTCTTGCCCATCTGCGCGGTCGCAAACACGGATCCGTTCGGGTGGGCACACAGCGCCACGATGTCGTCATCGTGGCTCTTGAAGAAGCTCTGTTTCTGCGAGCTCCTGTCGAACATGATCCCGAGCGCCGCCGCATGGTACACGACTTTCCCATTCGCGTCGTAGCGCGCATTGTTAGACGCGCTCTGCGCTTGGTAGCCGTGGACGCGCTCGAGCTCCAACCGCGCGTCTGGAGGCGAACTCTTCAGGTGCATCGAGCCTGCGTTTGACGGCGCGACAACCGCCCCGAGCCACGGCTTGACAGCCATGAACTCGTCCCCAACATCGTCGTCAGCAGAAGCCATCTCGAGCGGGTCGCTGCCTCGTCCTTGCCGAGTTTCGATGTCGTCGTTGCTAGCTGCAGGCTGCGACGGATAGTCGCTCTGGTACGGATCGTCCTCGATCGCTTTCCGCGCGGCAGCTTTCTCGTGTTTCCAAACAAACACGCACCGATCGTTGCCTCCGACGGTGACCAAGAAATTGTCGTGCGCCGACCACCGCACGTTCGTCACATGCGACGCATGGCCGCGCAGCTCCACGGACGACGCTTTCTCAATCGCGCACGGGTACTGGAACACCTTGACTTTTCCGAAGTCGTCTCCTGTCGCGAGCAAGTTGCCGTCTTTCGATCTGTCGACCGAGTTCACGTCTGTCCCGTCGCTGCCCTCTTCCCAGATGCCCTGCACGGACCAACCGAGTGTCGCTGTCATCGAGTGCCATCGCTCGTCGCGAAAGGCTGCGGCGCCAGTCATGTGCTTCGCGCTCTTCACCTCGCTGAACAGCAGCTCGTACGCTCCGCACGTGCTCTGCAGGTAGTTGCCGTCCGACGAGAAGTCGATGTGCGTCACGTAGCTCGAGTGCTTCTTGAAAACCGATTTCTTCGCGAAGCCCTTGAGCACGTCGTAGAAATAGACGTTCGTGTCGTGGCTCGCGACTGCGAGCACGCGGTTGTCGGGCGAGAACTTCACGTCGCTGACCCATTTCCTCGGATCGTAGCACGGCTCCTTGAACTTCGCGAGGTCGCTCTCGCTGTACACAACGAAGCCTCCTGAAGACTTCGCCTGGCTTTTCGCAGACGACGCTGCGCTTGCATCCTTGGCAGCTTTCTTCGCTGCGCCGCCGCCTCCGCTGGAGCTGATCCCGTCCGTGCCGATGCCCACTGCGATGAGCTTCCCGTCGCCAGAGTACGCACACGCTCTCGCCGGGCTGTCCAAGCGCACAGTCCGGAGCTCTTTCTTCGACTCGAGATCCCAAATGCGGAGCGTTTGGTCGTCTCCGACTGTGCAGCACTGCTGCTTGTGCGGATGCACGTCGAGTCCCCACAGTTCGCCCTGGAAATGCCCTCGTGCCAGCGCGTCGGAGTGAACGTTCTGGCCACTCGACGCATCGATCTCGTAGATCTCCGACGCCTGCGTTCCGATGAGGATCGCTTTCCGATCGGGCGACAGGCAGCAGCTCCGCACCGAGAAGTACTGCGTGTGCTTCACAGTCGCCAACACGGTGTCTGCGAGCACGATCGGACCCGAGATCTGCTTGAGTTTGTCGTCCCAGACGAAGAGCTTCCCATCCTTACTGCCAGACACAAGCAGCCCCGACGCGTAGTGGAGCGCGTTGACGGCCGAGCTGTGCGCCTTGACGACGCTCGACAGATCTCTCCCATTGAACAGGTACAGATGCCCATCGCTCGTCCCCACCACCGTACTCGACGAGCCTTTTAAGAACTCTGCCACCAGAAAAGGCTGCAGCGTGCCTTTCTTGCCCAGCAGCGCTTTCTTGGAGCTCAGCGACTTGCCGTTGATCGTCCAGAACTCGATGTACTTCTGTCCGCATACGAGAAACTCGGTTGCGGACGCTGGGTTCATGGCAATGTGGAACGGAACCGCTTTGTTCCCCTTGACGAAGATCGCCAGCGTCGCGGATTTCCACCCGTCTTTCGACTCGTAGACGCCGATGCTGTGGTCGTCATCGCCGCCGACGGACACAAGGGTCTCCTCTGTCTGGAACGCGATCTCCAACACTCCGCGCTGGTGAAAACCCTGCAGGATGCACTTCGTTTCCATCGACACGAGGTCCCACACGATGAGCTTCGGGAGCCGTCCGATCTCTCCACTCGCGGCGAGAGGCAGCTTTGGATGCAGACAGATGCACAGCACGTCGTCCGTGTGCGCGAGGTGGTGGCGCTGCTTCATCGTGCGCGTGTTCAAAACGACGCACGCAGCTGCCGCTGGGTACACGATCTCGTCGGGGCGACTGCTCGCACTGCCGCTGCTGCTGTGCGTGAGGACGTAGCGCACGTTGTTCCTGGCTTCTTGCGCGCTGTATCCGAAGATCCAGTCCAGCTTGATCGACGCGAGCGGCGCAGCTTTGGACAGTTGAGGGATCTTGCTCGGCGGGAAAATCGCTCCTTTCCAGGGCTTCACTGCTAGGAACTCGTCGCCCGCATCGTCGTTGTTGCCCAGCGAGACCTCGACGACCGACGACGCCCCGCTCGGATCGTTATCTTCTGCCGTCTGCACCTTTGCGAGCGCGCTCTTGAGTTTGCTCGCTTCTTCATGCATCTCCAGCGACGCAAACGCGCTGCTTCTGGAACCAGAACCGTTGTTCTCGCCGTCGTCGTCGTCTGCATCATCGCCATCGCCATCGTCTTGGAAGCTTGCGTCCGCCAAGTCGAAGAGCTCGAACAGGTTCTTCGCAGCCTTGTTCTGCGTGCAGTAGTCGCGGAACTGCTCGCACGTGATCGAAAGCTGGTTCACGTTGCCGCTCGTGGCCGCGACGTTGGCGATTTCGCGGAACACGCGGTCCGCGAGCGCGTCGATCTCGTCCTCGTCGACGCTGGCCGACGCATCGAACTTGTGCTTCGCGGCGGCGGCGGCCGAGACGGGCTTGAGGATGCGTGAGAGCCCCGCGAGCGTCGACTTGAGCGAGATCGTGAACTCGTCCAGGTCGAGCGCGCCGTCCTCGGACATGTCCCACGAGTCGAAGATCAGGTCGACCTTTTCGTCCATCGACGCCGCACTCACGAATGCCAGCGCCGACAAGAACTCGAGCGCGTCGATCACGAATGGCTGCTGCTGTGGCTGTTGCTGCTGGTAGATTCGCTGCTGCTGCTGGCTGCTGCTCTGCTGCTGGTATTGTCGAAGCTGCGGGTCGAGGAACAGCTCGAACGCCTCGTCAGCGTGATTCGTCGCGCGCTGCGTCGACGCGTTCACGTCCAGGAAGCACGCGGCGCGACAGCAAATCTGCCGCAGCTGCGCTCTCGTGAGCGCGAACGACGCGGCGCAGTCGTAGAAGCTGCGCCAGTACGCTTCGATCGCGCTCACGTGCAGGTTGTCGTACGGCAGGATCGCGTCCGCGAGCGCGAACGCGTCGTGGTCCTTCATCGCCGCGTGCAGCGTGTTGCCCATGGCGAGGTGTTGTTCACTGCTGGGTCAATCGATGCGCAAATGCTCTGTGGCTTCTCCCTTTCGAGTCTGGATCGGCAACGCACGCGCCTCTTCGCCGTCGCGCTGTTGACGAGTCGCCAGTCACAAGAATACCGATGCACTCGCTGGAGCTGCTGTCACTCACGTCGACAGCCACATGTAGCTTCTATCCTCATGCGAGAGCGCTCTCACCGAGTCAGTAGGAGAGCGACGCATGCAGAGCGAGGCGCGCCGCGTCCTCCCTCGTTTTGCGCGCAGGGACATTCGCCTCTTCCGAGCGATGTTGCCTTTTATTTTCCTCTGTTTCAGCCAATCAGCGACGCGAATCGACCCGATATCCAGCCAATCAAGCTCTCGAAAATTCGATGGGAATCCATGTCGCTCTCCCGGGGTTGCACTTGGAGGGGGTTCTCTGCTGCGCTTGCGATAGGGTTGGCGAATGAGGGTGCATTTCCCCCTCGCCACTTAAACCTGGAAAATGAACAGCGCATTTTGGCTCCGAAGAAAGCAAAGACACACTCAAGCAGCACACGATGGCCGATATCCAGAACTTCACGACCTTCGGTGCGTGCACGCGCACGCAGCAGAGCCGCCGCATGGATGCGTAGCGTCTGCTTGTCTATCTTTGCGTGGTGTGCTTACCTTATTTTTTTCTCTTCTCTTTCTGCGTGCCTCTATCTCTATCTCTATCTCAGACGCGTTCGCGGACGCCAAGGATGACTCGGGCATCGGCGGCGGCAAGGTGCACATCCGCGTGCAGCAGCGCAACGGCCGCAAGTGTCTGACGACCGTGCAGGGCCTCGCGGACGACCTCGACATCAAGCGCATCCTGAAGGCGTTCAAGAAGAACTTCAGCTGCAACGGCGCGCTCGTGAAGGACGAGGAGCTCGGGGAGATCATCCAGCTCTCCGGCGACCAGCGCACGAACATCCGCGAGTTCCTGATCGACCAGGAGATCTGCTCGGACTCGCAGCTGGTGCTGCACGGTTTCTAAGCCGTCTCTGCTGCAGGCGTGGGTGGACGGTGGCGGGAGCGGTCGACCGATCCGCGGCGCTTTCATCCGCCTTTTTTTGCCAGCAAGAGCGCGCCGACGACCGTAGTTTTTTAACAGGAGTGCTCGAGCGAGCGATCGAGAGAGAGAGAAACAAGGCATTCGCCGTGATTAGACTGGAGACGATGCCGACACAGCGAGCGGACGCGCGGGTGTCTGCTGTGGCTGGCGGCTGTCGCTCTCACATCACTCTCTTGGGGAATGGATGAATATATTTGATGATTGTATTTGTTTCGCATGCCATTCTCCATCACTCTGCCTTGTTGGAGCAAACGATCTCCAGAATGGAAAGCGAGACACAAAGGCGTGTGCGTTTATTCCCCAATGGCCAGACAGCTCTGCTAAAGAGAGAAGGCTCTCGCTCGCGTCGCTTTTCCTGCTCCAATTTACACGCGGTGGTCGATCTTGAACTCTGGGAACGCGAGGTCTGGCTGCCAGATGCCCTGGATCGTCGGTCGCTTCGAGATCACCGGTCGCTTCATGCGGGTCATCTTGCGGCCGCTCGAGTTTCTCAAGCGCTCCAGCTGCACAGACACAGTCGCCGTCGCACGGCATGCATTAGCACAGAGGCGACATCATAGATAGAGATGCTGACGGTGACAGCGCCGTGCGGCGTACCTGCATGAGGACAAAGTCGACTTCCTGGTTCTTCACATCGCAGACCTTCTGGTCGTTGGTGACTGCAGAAAATAAAAGCACAGCAACAACACCGAGGCGTTAGGTAAGGCAGCGACGGCATGCCAATGGCTCGATCGTTCTGATGAGCACGCACTGTAGTCGCCGATGAGCACCGGGTGGCGCGCTCCCTTGAGCTCCGTCTGGAACGTCACCTGTGGGTTCTCCTTCACGAAGTTCAGGAAGCGCTCATCGCCGAGCAGCTTTCTAATTGCGTGGTGTGGACACACAGAGACAGGCATATAATTGTTAGCGATGCAGATACACACCGACACACAAACATGCAGCGATCGCTGCACTCGCAGCAGCCATGCGGAGCAGACGCGTCGAGTCACGCGGCGCATCCTACAGCTGCAAAGTGCGCGCACAAAACCACACGCAGACGCACCTGATGTTGCGGCTGCTGCCACTGTGCTGGCAGTAGCGGATCGTCACCTGCTTCAGCTGCCACACGCCCTTGGTCGCCATCGTCACTCGCTTGCTCTTCTCTGCTTTGCTGCTTTCGACGGCTTGAGCGACGAAATGCGCTCCACTCCATCCACAAGCACCCGACAATCGCATTTATCCGGACACAATAGCACTTTATCGAAGCTGATCGTACTCTCTTAAATGATCATCCTGTGTCGCAACAGCTCTCAAAATCGATAACTGAGACTTTCTGGTGTCGCCTGCCTCACCACGATCGCGTCCACCTGCCACAGCATCAGCGTCGACACGCGCTCGTACTCAAACGCGTGCGGAATGTCGGCGATCGAGAGGCTGCGAGCGACGAACTTGACGGGATGGGTCTTCGGCTGCCTGTCGTCGTTCTCGCCTTCTTCCGCCATGCACTGCTGACAGGTAACTCGGTTGGGAACGCTGCTCTGCGAAGCCTCGTGCGTGCACAGGTGCTCCTGAAACGCGTCAAAGCCCAGCGAGATCGCCGACAGCGTGTATGCGGAGAAGACCACGCGCCTCTCCAGCGCGATGACTGCAGTCAGAGTCGGTGATCGGAGCATCAGCTCGTGCAGCGCTTTCAGGAACGCTGCCGTGGTCTCGTCGTCGTAGAACACATCGCTGACGCACCAGAGCAGGCAGCACGAACAATCACCTTCAGCTCTCTCTCTCTCTCTCTCTCTCTCAGTGACACACTGGGCACAACACCAACGCCAGGCGAGTCTCTCGTACCTCGCAATAACGATGCTCGTGTCCTGCGCAATGTCGCGGTCGTCCTGGCTCCAGCGAAAGCGCTCAGGTGCGCTGTCGTCGACGGTTGCATCAGCGAGTTGTGTGTCCCAATCAAGAATCCGAGTGCGGAGATCACCCTGCTCACGTGTGCAAGTCACAAGCTATGAGGTGTTCATGCCACTTTGCATACAATGCCAACTCAGAGGTGAGCTACGTACGCATCTGTTGCGGTCGGCGTTGCGCTGCGCCAGCTCCAGCGCCGCCGCATCGGCGTCGGTCGCAAACACCACGTCCGCAAACTCAGACGCCACAATCGATGCGAGTCCTACAGCAGCTGAGGCTATCAGTACACGCATCACACGCTCGATACGCTACGAACGTGCAAAAATCATCACAAACCAGAGCTGCCCACGCATGGCTCCTTCCTTACCGATGCCGCAGCCGAGCTCCATCACGATCTGGGCGATGAAAGCGTGCTGGTAAACAAGCGCATCGACACGAACGCGATGAGAGCGTGAGATCGATAGATAGCGTAACGCAGAGGACGTACTGCGCTGGCGCGGATGTGCTCGGCGAGCAGGAACGCGGCGCGCCAGAGCTGCGACCCCGCGGTGTCCCACGACATTGCCGAGCGGCGCACTTCAATGAAGTACGACGGGCAGCTGCCGCCCACACTCCTGCTGCTGCTATCACCCTTGCCGCCACGAGTACCGCCACGTCGCCGCTTGTTCGGTCTCCTGCGAGGCACGTCGAGGTCCCCATCGCTGTCTTCGCGGCATTCGCCGCCTCCTGCTTTCCCTCGCTGCCTCACGCGCAGCACAAAGGTCAAGAACTCACTCTGCATCGACAGTAGCCGTTCAGAACGTTAGCGAAAAGCAAGCGAGCAGGGCATGGTAGACATAGTGGTGGCGGTGAGCGCGTGCACGCACGCCGCAGTCGTCGTCTAGGGCAGTCGTCGCAGCATGCTGCACCAGCTCGAGCTCCACCTCCGAGAGCACATGATGTTCCTCCATTTTCCCAATGTGCTTCATATTAAACCAGCAACAGAAAACAATCGATACGGATTGGCTGAAAAATGATTACGATGATTTCATGTCGTTTGATTGGCTGAATTGTAAAGCGTGATCGCCTTCGAGAGCGAATGTGGCAGCAGAATGATTGCTTGATGGACAGCCGACCAAACAAATCAAAAGCGAGCGAGTGATCGCCCAGTTCGCCATTTTCAAAGCCAACGCCACCACCACCACCTCGCGAAGAGCTCACGCCGCCATGCTCCGCTCTGCTGTCTCCCGCGGCGCGTTCGCCCACGCCATGAAGGCGACGATCGCCAAGTCGTCTGCCTCCTCCTCGGCGTTCCCGGTGCTGCGCCTGTCGCTCGCTGGCGCCGGCAAGCACTCATCGTCGTCGCACACGTTTTTCAAGGCGATGCAGTCGCACGCGTTCGCGACCATTCCAGGCAAGGACGAGAGCGGCGAGCAAGCGGCGGCAGCAGTGCCGTCGCCAAAGAAGACGTTCGAGGAGCTGCTCGAGGAGAACGAGGCGCTGCGCAAGCAGGTGACCGAGCTGGAGAAGCAGGTGAAGGCGAAGCCGGGCAAGTTCATGGCCGTGATCTCGCAGTTCGGCTTGCCGTTCGTCGTCTGGTGGACGACACTCTACCTGGGCACCGGTGCGGCGCTGTACGTGGCGTTCGACACGGGACTCATCGCCGGCGCTGACGCGATCAAGTTCATTATGGACATGGGGCTCGACCGCTTCATCGACGTGGAGAGCCTGAACCCGACGTACGGCAACATCGCGCTCGCGGTCGTCCTGAACGAGTGCCTCGAGCCGCTGCGCTTCCCGCTGGCGCTCGCGACCATCCCTGCGATCAAGCGCGCGTTCTCGAAGGAAAAGCCGGAGGTCAAGGCATAGACCGAACGGTGGTAGCTGAACCATCACTCCACACGTTAGAGTCGCGTTGTGTCTGTTCCAGCTGGCTGCATCTCCATGGCGCTCGGTAGCTTCTAGCTTCCTGTCGAGTATCAATCAAGACCAAAACAAATGCATTCGATCTCACAGACTCCATGGGTTCAACGACACGTGCTTTGGCTTCTCATTGCTGCCGCTGCAGACGACAAGCGCTAGCAGCATCCTAGCGACTGCACTCTGTCAGCGACGAACTTGCTCGGCGCGAATGATAAAAAAAACGCTACAGGAACGGCATCCAGCCGATGTACATCTGCGCGAGGTTCTCGTGCGATGTCGCCTCGTGGATCAGCTTGTCCACCTGGCCCTGTACGGACAGCGGCAGCGTCTCGTTCTCGGGGAGGATGTTGCGGTGCGACGACGACACGAGCGGCCGGATGGCGTCGCCCAGGTTGTAGATCCCGCGAAGGCGGTCGTCGATGGTCTTGAGGATGATGCGCGTCTCCTCCTTGCTGCGGTCGGTCGAGATCTCCGCGATGCTCCGCGTGGCAGACGACGCGCCTGGCGCGACCTGCGCGGCTTTGCCCTTCCTCCCCCACTCCACCAGCGGGTCGTGGATGAACGACTCGAGCACGCTGCGTAACGTCTCCTTGTTCTCGCGCAGGAGGTGCATCGTCACCTCGCACACGCGACGGAACACCCCTTCGTGCCCCGTAATGCCAAACGCGTCGATAATGTTCGGAGTCAGGCGGAACGGCACGATCTCGGGCTTCGCGAGCTTTAGACCTTTGTCGAAGAGGCAGTCGAAGTCCACGTGCACGCACTCGCCGTTCGTGCAGTCGATCAGGATGTTCTCACCGTGACGATCCCCGAGTCCGATGATGTGGCCGACCATCGACCAGACGGCAGCAGAGCGAGAGAACGTCATGCGCGACTCGAACCAGGCGGTCGGGTCCGCAAAGTTGTTGTAGAACCACTGGTGGAAGCGCGGCGTGAACACCGGGAGCGCCAGGATCTTGCGGCGGTAGTACATCGCCATCATGCGCGAGTTGTCTGCATATTTCTTCTGCATGCCCAGGAACCGCTCCTTGATGTCGTGCGTCAGCCGCACCGGCTGGATGAATCCGCGCTCGGTCTTGTGGATCTGGCCGATCAGCTGCCGCATCGCCTTCGTGTTGCGCACCCACTCCATCAGCCCGCTCTCTTCGTTCAGACACACCACTGCGTACGTGCGTAGTCGCAGCTTTCGCTTCCGCCCTTCGCCGTCCTTCTGCAGCAGCTTGTTGATCATCGTGTTGAACTCCATCATTCGGGCGTCTTTGCGCAAATCGCCCGTCTTCTCGCGCTTGCACAGGAACGGGTACAGCCGGCCGTCGCTTCCGAGGACCTCGATCCGCTTCGGCTTCTCCTTCGTCATCATCACGTCAGCTTTGTCGCTAAACGCCTTGATGTGGATCTGTCCGTGCGGCGAGAACGCAGTGTGGTGCTTATCTTCCGGCGCCAAGCCTGAAGCAGGCAGCACCGTCGTCAGAGCTGTCTGCACGGGGACGAGGATCTTGCTGCGGATCCGGCTCAGACGAATGTTGATCTTCCGCTGGTTCGCCGGGTCGTGTCCTGCAAGGCTGATGAGCTCTTCCACCAGCCGCATCCCCTCCGAGAAGCTGTTCGCGATCTCTTGCTGGTTGAGAGAGACGAAATGGCGCTGGATGTTCGCGATGATGTCGCGGGCCCGGTTTCGCCGCTGCGAGTTGAGCGATCGCGAGAGCCCGAGAAGCGGCCACATCGCCTGAGTCGGATACGCTCCGAGCACCTTCACCATGATCTGCTTCACTCCATCGACAACGATCGGGTTCGGATGGCAGATGCGAGACGTCACTTGCGGGAAGCAAACTAGCCACTCGTACGCCGGCAGCTTCTCGACTGCATCGTGGATGACTTCCGTGATGCTCGCCAGGATCTGCTGCTCTGTGGTTGACTGACTCAGCCCAAACTCAGGAAGCCGGAGCGTCTTGCTCGCCTTGCTCCCCTTCGACCCCGCGTACAGCAACTCGCCATACTCGAACCACAGCGTCAGCAGACGAGGAAGCGACTGGAACACGAACTTCGTCCCGTGCTGTAACGCGAGGACGTAGTTCTTCATCAGGTTGAGCAGGTGAGAGCGGAAGACGCTATCCAGAAGAATGGAACCTCCCTCTTCTCCCATCGACGCGGTCGCTTCCGGGTGGCTGACGCTGAGCAGGTACTCGTAGTACTTCGCGAGGAAAAAGTAGCCCTTCTCCCACGTCGGGTCAAACTGAATGACTGCCTGATACCGCTCGATCACTTTCTTCCCTTGCCGTTGCCCAGACGCCTGCATCCAGTTTGTCGCGAGCAAGAGGTTCTTGGCGCAAAAGTGCGGGTCGTCAACGTTGAAGTCGAGCTTGGACGCGTCAATGTCAACGGGCTCCAGCAATTGCAGCGCCTCGTACATCCGGTCTTGGCTGACCATCAGCTTCGCTTTCTCCAGCAGAGCGTACTGGTTGTCGAGCGCTTCGGCGTGCATGACCGCGCTCGACGCAGTCCGAACGTACCCTTCTTTGCGCGCCAACTTCGCCTGGAGGAGCCAGTAGTGCGAGACCTCGTTGCGTAGACTTGCCTCTTGCAAAAGAACGCGTCGCAGCGCCAGAATCGGGTCGCGGAACTTGAGAGACGTCGGCATAGAATCGTACCGTGCGTCCCACGGCGCTTGCTTTTTCCATCGCTCCGTTTTCTCCTCCGGCTCGCCCACCTCCTTCGCTGTCTGCAAGAAGATGAAGCCTTGCTCGGCTTCGTGCAGAAAATGGAGCTTGTGGAGAAGTGGGTACGCGCGCTGATACGACTCGGCCGAGGCAGCTGCGAGCGGTCCCATGACCTCGAGGCGAGCATCCTTCAGGTTGCGCTGGAACGAGTCGAGCTCGCCGTTGTGCAGACTGTGCAGAACGCGGATGAGCTTGAGCTGAGACACATCTATCCCTCGCAGCCGCGACCCACCCCCGCTGTGGCCGACGCTCGACCCAGCGCCTGCGCTCGAAGACAGCAGCAGCGCATTCTTCTTTTCGGAAGACAGCAGGTCGGTGAGGAGCTCCCATCGAGAGAGACGCCACGCACACTCTAGCGCGTACGGAAAGAGCGTCCCCATGAACTCCGGCTCCTGCGTCACGATGCCGTTGATGTGCTGCAGCGCGCTCTCAAGACGACCGAGCTGGATCAGACACCCGATCATGCCGGAGTACAGCTCTGGCTTCACAAGCTCTGGATCTGTCTGCGGGTCGGCTAGCAGTCCTCGAGGAAGCTGCACCCCCTGTCTGCGGAGCTGGGATGCGGTGGAGAAGAATGCTCGCGACGAGAGCGCTGTCTGGATCTCCTGGATGGCTTGCTCGTAGCACGCCAGCGCGTCCTCCCACTGCGCCAGCTGCTCGTGGTCGACGACCTGGTGCATCAAGTCAGTCAAATTCAGTCCGTCCTCGCGATCTCCGAACCGCGCATCACTCTCGCCGTCGTTGTGCCGCTGAGCTTCGTAGAGTCGGCGCAGTGTTGCAAGCCCGATGAGCGCGTCCGGCTCGTCCACGCTCTTGTACAGCTGCTGCAGATAAAACGCGTTCTTCGAGACCAGCGAGAGATGCACTGGCCACGGCGAATAGCTGTGGCTCCCATCCTTCGCACTCGGCGGCTTGAAGTCTTGCTGACGCAGGTACACCTCAAAGTACTGGATCGCTCTCGCGTACGCTTCAATCCCGAACGCTGCATTCGACAGCGCTTGGCTCGGGATGTCCTTCAGGAACTCTTCGAGGTTTTCCTTTTCTTGATCCTCCAGCTCGGACGGAATGTCGACGGACCGCGCAGACCCGGCGCTCTGGCGACTCGCGCTGCCGCTCAGCGCCAGCCGCTTCTTTTCGCTGTTCCACACCCACTCGTTCAGCTCCTCGATGGTCGAGAAGATAGTCTGTGAGCACTGGTGGTGGCGACTCGAGTCCTCGCCGAATGCGTTTTCTCCGTCAGTGTCGGTGTTGCCCCGAGCGGAGGTCGAAGCCAGCCCGGTCGCGTGGATTTCAGATGGAGGCACCATGTACTCGTCCACCATGATCCCTCGGTCTTGGTCATTCAGGACAGCCATCACCTCGCGTTTCAGCTCTCCGTACACATCCGGCTTCCCCGAGCGCAGCACGTTCTGGATCAAATACGGCAGCAGAAAGCGCGCGATTTGAGGTGACGTGGTCAGCGCAGTCCGACACGCCCAGAAGATCTTCCGCTCCGGTGGCTGCGAGAGGTGGATCAGTCGCTTGCACCATGACAGCAGCCAGTCCTCGTACGACGTCCCGTGCTTCTCGTAGTACGAGATGTCGTCCAGCGCAGGATGGAGGCTTCGATCGCCAGCTCCGTCCCCAGACTGTCTCCTGCCGCCACCGTAGTTCTTGCTGTGCTGCGAACGGTTGCTCGCGACGCTGTAGTTCGTCGACCAGTACGGCTCGACGAACTGCAGCACTTCCTTCCTCTCGAACCTGCGCTTCATCCACTCTGGCATGATGGGAGTGGCGGCAGCTTTTGGCTTGTGATACGCGCCAGTTGTGCTCGAGATCGACAGGTTCTGCCCGCTGTGCTGGGGATCCGCTGTCAGCTCCGCCAGGAACTTCAGCAGCTCTTGGATCGCAAAGGCGACAGAGTCAGTGTTCTCCGGCGCGGCGCGCAGCTCCTTCACCAGCCATGTCTCGATGAGCACACACGCCAAGTCCTTCGTCGAGTATTCCACTCGCGTGTCCGACTTGTCTTTCGCGACGATCCCGCTCTGAGCCGACCCGGATTCGTAGAACATGCTCAGCGGCATTCTCGCAGCATCGATCGCTCCGAGAGCCCCGAGACACCTCGCGCATAGAATCTTCACGATCTCTTGGCTCTCGGTTCTCGCGAGCTGCAAGATGGACAGGATGATGTCCACGATCGCTCTGTCCACGAAGAGATATCCTTCATTCTCCATCAGCGCTTTGAGCTCACTTCCGCGGATCACCAGGCACCGGAAGAGCTGCGTCAGAGCCATTTCGCGAACGGCCATGTCCCAGTGGTTGACGTACGACGCCAAGTCCACCAAGTATTCCCCCAGCGGCTTGCTCGCAGGATCGCCGACGACTTCTTCTAGCAACACGTAGATCTCGTCGAGCTCCGGGAGAGACGGAAGCAGCGGTATGCGCGGAAACGCCTGCTTCAGCTCGTTCTTCTTGGCCATGAATAAATAAAACAAGATGTTCGTAGCGACGGAGAAAGCGCTGGACTTCTTCTCCTCGACTTTGCTTGCCGGGAGCTGGGAGTCGGATGAGAGCACTTTCTGGAGCACATCGACGTTCCAGCAAAACTTGAGCGGACTCGAAGGCACTGCCAAGCCTTCTTGGAGGATCATCCCCGGGTCGTACCCAATGCACGGCAGCAGACTCACGACGATCGAGCAGAAGTTGGTCTCAAGCGCCTTGACGGACAGCATCTGCAAGAACGTCGCCCACGCATTCATAGCGTGCTCCTGCAGCTCTCGCTCGATGAGCCCGATCTTCAGCGTCGCCATCACCTTTGGCACAAACGAGTCCACGACCCCGTTGCTGCTCGAGCTCTCCGTGTCCGTTGGAGACGAGCTCTTGAACAAGTCGAAGAGCCGGTTGATGCTTTTGATCGCTCGAATCTTGTCGGCGGTCGGGCTTGCGTGCGGACCCTTTTCGCCGATCTTGTTCCCGAGCTCAGTCATGAGAGCCAGGAAGTACTGCCGCGGCATGATCAGACCGCCCGATTCTGCGCTGATGGTACCCGAGTCGACGTCGATGACTTCCTGGTCTTGGTTGAGATACTTGGAAATCTCTCGGAAAGCGCTCTCTGCCTCGTCACCGCGCGGACCGCTCAGCTCCCACGCGACGAGGTTCAGCAACCGAAGCGGCGAGTGCGAGATCACGTCGCGCACAGTCGAGTTCTCCGGCAGGAACTTGAACAGGAACTCCAACTCTGCGAGGCGATTGTCGGCATTCTCCGGTCCGACTTGGTGCATTATCAGCTCCTTCAGCACAAACTCGATGTGGTTCCGCATCAGCTCCCCGATGCTTGTGTTCCGGAAGTCGTCGCCTTCCGAGCCGTCTTCGTACCCACCGGAGCTCTCTTCCTCGCTCCCGTGGAACTCCGTCATAAACGCCTGCAGCATCTCGTCATTTCGATCGACGACGTACTTTGGGAGGACATACGGAGCGCTTGCTGACAGAAATTGCGTCGCATCCATCGATCCCATGAACGTCCGAAGAAACAGCCGTAGCGTCTGCGATGGCATCAGCTCGTCGACGAGCGGATAGTAGCACTCGCCAGGATTCTCGACGCACAGTCTCCGCCACGAAATCTGGTGGTGTGTCGTGATCCGATAGATCTGGTTGTATGCTGCTGCCGCGCACTCTGTCACTTTGTCCACTTGTGCTTTGCTCCAGATGGATGTCAGCCGGAGCATGACCCAAACCAAGACTTCCATGTGCTCGATCGTGCCCGGATCGCATGCCGAGCCGATTGAGCCCAAGATGGGCATCACAGCCAGCAGCGCCGGCACGTCGAATGTCTCTTCAACTTTCGAGAGCACTGCAGCCACAGTTTTCGTGAAGAAATCGCCTCCGCTCAGCTCTGCCGACGAAAGTAGTACTTGCGCAAACGGGGGATAGGCTACCAAGCCGCCAAACACATCCGAGATGACCTGGCAACTCGGCGGATCGTCGTAGCTCCTGGCGAAGATCTTCGTGAAGCTCGACAGGATTCTTTCGGTGTCATCCTTGAGCTCGCAATGCCGAAACGCCGATGCCAGCCAGCGGATCGTCATTGTCCGCATCTCAATGGACTGGGATTCTGAGTCGACTTGCGCGAGCGACTCTATGAGCGCGATCGGGACGGCGATCATTCTCGGACTAGCGCTTCCTTGCCAGCAGTCGCAGAGCACGGACGCTTTGATGCTTGACGGCAGGGATGGCGCTCCAAAAATGCGCTCCATCCAGGCGCCATGCCCACTCTCGGCGCATGGCAGCAAAGCAGGCGCAGGCGTCGACGCGATGCAGAGTATGGAGCTGGCAGTGTCGAGGATCGTCGCGCGCAGGAAATCCGATACGCCGCCTTGAGTCTTCGCGGACAGTAGCTCCAGCAAGCCAACCGCAGCATCGCTTGGCGATACGCAAAGACGCTTCAGGAGAGACACGAGCAGAGGCATCATGCCGACGGACGCACGAGCCACTGACTGCGGGATGCTCTTGTCCATAATCGACCGGCAAATGGTCTTCCATAGTCCGGAATCTCGCCACGGCGATTCCTGAGTCACTTTCAGCGCTTTCGATCTTGACCACATGAAGTGCATCAGGAACACCGCTCGCACGCGCAGGTTCTTCTCATTGAACATCTTTGACACGAGATCCGTCCTGGACGCAGCGGCGAAGAGCTCGCTCTGGGAGATCTCGTCGTCGGATCCGTGACTTACCGGCTTCATCGGGTGTGGCATCGTCGCTACGAGCTGAGCCCAGCATTCTTCCTCCCACGGACTTGCTTCGCTCATGTCTTCATCTCCGGCAAAGAAACGCTTGGTCTCGATCGCCGACAGAACGCTCTTGAACGTTGCGCTGTACTTCGCGAGCTCGCTGTCTTCAAGATGCCGGAGCGCGATGATCAGGAAATCGAAGGCTTCGTCGGTGATGTCGGACACCGGCAGCACGAAGCTACTCATCACCGAGTCGACTCGCTGAACCAGGACGCGGAAGATCGAGTAGCTCTCAGCTCGAGCCACACTCGTGATGAAGTCTCGGAACGGGAGCACGACCCGAAGCGCAATCGACAGCGCCACGACGTCGTCGATCGCACTGCCGCTGCCGAAGAACACGAGATCCAGAACCCACTGAGCCAAGGTCTCGTGCACGCGCGCTTCCTCTGTCACCTGGAAGACCCTCGCTTGATGGCTCGCTGACGCAGTCTGGGGAACACCTCCGACAAACGTCCCGCCCCGCGTTCGCTTCCTGCTTGTGCTGTTCAAGCTCCCGTCGTTCCCGAGCTCGAAGCTGTTCGTCTGAAGAGACTTCGCGAACGAGTGCGTAAACTTGAGCAGCAACGACCGCGAAGAGAGAACGTAGTGCACGTATCCGACGATGGCTGAACGGCTGGATAAGTCGAGCTCGGTGACATCGACGCACCCGAGGAGATCCAGGAAGACGGAGACTTGCTGCGAAGCCGCGGAGCTGCGCAAATAGTACACGACGATTTCCACCGCGCGCAGCCAGATCTCGTGGTAGCGCTGGGACTTCACGTTGAGCGGGATGCGGAGTGCACCTTCCGACTTGAGGAAAGAGCGACAGAGCCAGTCGTCCAGCGCCGTCCACAGCGTCTCAGCAGCAAACCTGGAGATCCGGCACTGCCCGTCCCGAATCGCCTTCAGCACCGAGCCCACGCAGTCGGTCGAGTCTGCGCTGCTCGGATCAAACGCGCCGTGCTTGTAAAATGCCAGCGCCAGTCGAACAAACTTCCGCTCCGTCGTCGACCCCACTGCAAGCATCGTCTGCAAGAGGCTGAACGTCGCCTCCGTCACCTCCGCGACTTCGCGCTGCGATACTCGAACGTGTCTGGACGCCGCGCCGCCGTCCAGCCGCAGCGCGTCGTTCTTCTGCGCGAAGAGCTGCACCAGTTGCACCAGCTTGTCCGACGCGGGATCACTCGCAACCGCCGCGTGGCTCTGCTGCACGATCCGCTGCGCGAGCACCAGCATCGATCTCCGCAGGGCGATGGCGCTGCTGTACGACTCCACGTGGATCGGGGGGAGCATCTGCTTCAGGTGCTGCCTTCTCTCCGACAGCTTGGCTTCGTCTGCTGCGGGCTCGCAGCCGCAGAGTGTGATGTTGCTCCTGGAACCGAGCGGACCGTCGGCGTCTTGGTACACATGGATCGCTGTGTCGAGGTACGACGCGATCGACGCGCCGACGAACGTCGGGTCGAAGTCGCGCACTTTCAGCGACTCCTCCAGCAAGAAGCAATCCTGTAGCACCTCGACAGTGTCGCGGAAGAAGTGCAGGAAGCCGTAGACGTCGTGCTGCTGCAGGAACAGCGCCATCTGAAGGATCACACCCAGAACGCTCCCCTGCGCCTCTCGAAGACTCGAGCTCGAGAAGAATGACACCATGTAGAACAGCATCGTCGCGAACGCCGGGTACGAGGACGCAGGCGCGCCATTCGCAGACGCAGCTTGCTGCTGTCTTCCACGCACCGCCTTCGCCGCCTGTGCTGGCGCTGAAGCGCCGCCTTTGCCCTCGATAAACAGCATCAGCGAGTGCGGACACACGCTCCCGCGCAGCAGCAGCTCCACGATCTCGCAGATGTCCCGCAGCATCGGCACGCCGACGTCCACCGGCACCGTCGCGATCGGACGCATGAGCTTAGGCAGCAGCTTCCGCAGCTTCGAGAGCATCGTCTTGCAGCGCTGGATCGCCACGGGTGCGGCCGAGTCGTACGCGGGGTCCTCGTGCTGCCGCTGGTGCGCGCGCACGACAGTGAGAAGGCTCAAGATGTCGCTCGTCGGGTCGGCGTCGCTGCCGCTCGCGGCGCTGGGCGGCGCGCGGCGCGCGCCATTGCCGCCGACGCCCGCATTCCGCATCACTTTGCGGTTTGTGCCTGAAGGCAGTGCTGGTCGTGTTTGCAGGTTTACCTAGAGATGCTCAAGTTCGAGCTGCAAAAAGCGTGCACTCTAGGTCAGCAAAACAGTGACGGAAGTGGGTCACCTCGAAGGTCTCAAGGTTGTCTATCAAAGGTGACATTTTACAGAGGCTTTCGAGCGAATACGACAACCGACTGCGACTCTTTCTGGGACAGCAGTGGATGCACAGGTGTCAAAGCTCACGGATGTCCTCGCTTCCGTGGCGCCCCGTTCGTATTGATCCCATGGACTACAGCGGCGAGTTTGCAAACCACGGTGCTCTCAGCTTTGTGGATGCAACGCACTTCATCTATGGAATGTCTGTTTACATGATGATGTCTTCAGCATAAAGAAACCTGCCTATGCTGTGTGTCTCTCTGTTGCGCCACCCCCATCAGAACAGTCGACCTCGAGCATTTACTCCCCCTTGTAGCTCGGCTTTCGCTTTTCCCGGAACGCCTGGAGCCCTTCCATGCGATCCTTCGTCGGGATCACCTGCGCGTAGCAGGCGCGCTCGATCGCCATGCCCGTCGCCTGG
Source organism: Globisporangium nagaii (assembly GCA_023335995.1). NCBI lineage: Eukaryota > Oomycota > Peronosporomycetes > Pythiales > Pythiaceae > Globisporangium > Globisporangium nagaii. The sequence continues at coordinate 27,677 of JAADWH010000208.1, forward strand.
TCGACCTCCAAGCCTTTCGTGATCGCCTCTTTCGCCATGCGCACGCCGATCGGGCCGTTTGGCAGGATCTCACGCGCGAGCTCGAGCGCCTTGTCCAGCGCCTGGTTCTCGTCCACGGCGTAGTCCACGAGCCCGATCTTCTCGGCTGCGTCAGCGCCGATGCGGCGGCTCGTGTAGATCAGCTCCTTCGCCTTCGAGAGCCCTGCAAGCGCAACCAAGTCAGCGACATTGAGTTTCAAATGGATGGACAACTCCATTAACCGCACACAAAGCCGTACCGATGAGTCGAGGAAGGCGCTGAGTGCCGCCGGCGCCTGGGATGATCGCGAGCGATGTCTCGGGACACCCAAGCAGCGCCTTCGCACCAGCGATGCGGAAGTCGCAGGACAGCGCCATCTCCAAGCCGCCGCCCAGAGCCGCACCTTCGATCGCAGCGATCGTCGGCATCGGGAGTTGCTCGAGCTCCGTGAAGCCGCTGCGCAGACCGAACACCGTCGCGGCAGCCTGGACAGATCGTGCAGCACAAAAAAGAACGCACACACTCGTTAATACCTCTTGCCACCACCACACTGAAACGAACACTGTAGTCTCTCGTACCTCTGCTGGAGTCATCTTGAAGCGCTCCTTCAAGTCCGCGCCGGCGCAAAACACTGCAGCAGGACACAGCCACCACACACAGTCAGCCTATGGAGACCCCAATCATACACAGAAGCATCATTCACCGTTCACCACAAACACGTCGCGGCAGTACCTTTCGGCACCGTGCTCTGCAGCACCACGACGCGCACGCTCGTGTCGAAGCGGATGCTGTCCATCGCCTGGCGGAACTCGACCATCATCTGCTTCCCGAGAGCGTTGCGCGCCTCCGGGCGGCTCATCGTGAAGAGCGCCACACCGGCGTGCTCGCCGTCGAGCATCTCCACTTTGAACTGCGGTGCCGCATCGGACGAGGAGGCTGGCGACACGACGCTGAACGCGCGCGAGCCACAGAGCGCGCTACGGCGGGCGGCGGCGGTCGTGCAAGCAGTCGAGGCGCGCGTGAGGAAGCGCATGGACATGGCGATTGCTGGAGCTTTTCTGTCTGCGGTGGTGGCGATGTCGCCGGCGCGAATCTGGAAGTGGCGGCTTCAATCCGGCTGATGTGAAGCGCACAAATCGCCGCGTTTCGGCTGTCGACGATCAGGTGGCGCACTTTATCGAGTGCGTAGTGTAGCGAACTTCAAGCGAAGCTCTGTGAGCGCTCGCTCAAGTGCGGTTTTGGGTCCGAATGGAAGAACGGTGTCTCGAAGGTTGCGCGAATGTCGCGCTCGGTTTCGGAGAAAATGAATGGCTGGCTGTCGAGAGGGGGTTTGTTTGGTCGCTGCGTGAGGACGCGCGTGCATGCGCTCGTGAACGAGCCGAGTGCTCGCCATTAAGCCTTTTAAACCAAGACCGGAATCATGGGTGCCTACAAGTATTTGGAAGAGCTGTGGAAGCGAAAGCAGTCGGATGTGCTCCGTTTCCTGCTCCGCGTGCGCGCGTGGGAGTACCGCCAGCTGCCGGTGATCCACCGCGTGAACGGCCCGACCCGCGTGGACAAGGCGCGCCGCCTCGGCTACAAGGCGAAGCAGGGCTACGTCGTCGCGCGCGTCGCCGTGCGTCGCGGTGGCCGCAAGCGCCCGAACTCGAAGGGTATCGTGTACGGAAAGCCAAAGCACCACGGTATCAACCAGCTCAAGTTCGAGCGCAACCTGCGCTCGGTGGCCGAGGAGCGTGCGGGCAACAAGTTCACGAACCTGCGCGTGCTCAACTCGTACTGGATCAACCAGGACGCGACGTACAAGTACTTCGAGGTGATCCTCGTGGACTACTCGCACAAGACGATCCGCCGCGACCCGCGCATCAACTGGATCGCGAACGCCGTGCACAAGGGCCGCCAGCAGCGTGGCCTCACGTCGGCCGGTCGCCAGGGCCGTGGTCTCCGAAAGCGCGGCCACCGCGCCAACAAGATCCAGGGCTCGTCGCACCGCCAGAACTGGAAGCGCCGCAACACCCTGTCGCTTCGTCGCTACCGTTAGAGATAACGCTAGTCTCGTTGTGGCCTTGGTTCGCAACTGGCTTACTTGCCGGGACGACACGCAGACAGGTTCGCGCGGTGCTTTGGTGGATGCGATTGGCGATGGCGTAGCTCGCTTCTCGTCTCTGCTTGCTCTGTAGGCGGGTAGAGCGATACGTTAGGGTACGAGGTCTCCGATTAAGTCGATAAAGCAGTGTCTTTCACGTCGTGCATCCCATGGCAACACTCTCATCCAGCTTTTTGCGTTCGTGTTGTTACTGTCGATGGCATGGTATGGCATGTGTGTGTGTGCTCATGTTTGGAGGACTGTCGGGTCGCTATGATGCGCAAAATGCCTCGCGTACAAATTCCCATACAAATCGCTCCTTTACTTTCAAAAGCGGACGAAAAAAGGTGGGGAATGCCAGACGATGCAGCGTGGCGCTTACGACCCCAGCAGCTCGCGCATATGCGTACTGAGCGAGTGGCTGACTGACTGGCTGTGTGCGCAGGTGTTGTATCTGTGGGTCCACGCAGAGCTGATAGGGCGATCGAGAGCAGCGATGGAGAGCTTCACCTGCTGCCGCTACGTGAGCTTCCACGAGGAAATGGTGCGTCGTCCTCCACGAGCGACCAGCCAGCGCCACTGTGCTGTCGTCAAGCCTCACGCGTGTGTGTGTACCTGCTGCAGAACCCAGAGAGCCGCAAGACGATGGAGGACGCGGCGCGCGTGGTGGACGGCTTCCTCCGTAACCCGCAGAACGGTTTCTTTGGCGTGTACGACGGTCACGGAGGTGCGCTTTCTTCCTCCCTTTGCACCTGTCGCTGTCTACGAATCAGCTACTCTCTCTCTCTCTCTAACGCGCACAACACACTTGGAACGTGCCGATGCATCAGGACGAGATGTGTCCGTGTATCTGCAGAGCGCACTGCACGAGAACCTCGCGACCGAGCTGCAGCTGCCAGACGACGGCTCCACAATCGAGCAGCGAATAGAGAGGTGCAGTGCGCGGCTGAGTATTGCAATACGCTCCAGATCCAGGATAATCACGACGGATGTTGCATGGCTGTCTGCATCAGAGCGTACGTGATCACTGATCTCGAGTGCTGCGAGGCATTCGCGGGCTCCATGGGCTCCACCGCAGTCACCGCGCTGCTCGTAGAGAAGGACGCGCAGCGCACGCTGTACACGTCCAACGTCGGCGACAGGTGAGCTGGCGTGCTCAGGGTGTTGGCTGACTGTGCGATACTGATAGTGAGGCTGTGGACGGAGGAGCTCTTGACTGACATGCTGTGTTGTTCCCAGTCGCGCTGTCATCTGCCACAGAGGGAAAGCTGTTCGCCTCACCAAGGTGAGTCGCTTCGGTCCATGCAACGCACTAATGAGAAGCTGACTGCTCCTTGTGGGATATGATACGATGGCTCTAACGACTGGCTGCTCGCTGTCTGCTGCGAATGGGCCTGACAGGACCACAAAGCCGACGACCCGGACGAGATGGCGCGCATCATCGAGCACGGCGGGTTCGTGATCCACCACCGCGTCTCGGGCGTCTTGGCCGTGTCCAGGTACCGCCCTCAGTGTATGCAGGCCTCGTATAGCTCTCGGTAGATACTGATTGAACTATCGCACCTGCTCTGTGTGCCGCCTCTCTGCGCACAGGAGCTTTGGAGATCGCGATCTGAAGCAGTTCGTGCTGGGGAAGCCAAGCACCGTCGCGACGAGGTATGCATTCCCGTGACACTCTAGAGCTTTAGAGCCAAATGCGCATGTAGCTTTGGCTTGCAAATTGCTCATGCGCTGGTTGCGGTTGCGAAACGTGCGAACACAGACTGGAGCCGCCCCAGGACTTCCCGTTCCTCGTGCTCGCGTGCGACGGCGTCTGGGACGAGCTGAGCGACCAGGAAGCCATCGATCTGGTCGCGAAGCTGCCTGCGAGCCAGCACAAGGACGCCGCGCGCGTGCTCGTCGACGAAGCGCTCGCGCGCCACAGCTGCGACAACATCACGGCGCTCGTCGTGTTCTTCTAAGCGGGAGTCACTCCGCAAGCGAGAGGCAGAGTCCGAGTGCTCGAGTGGACGCGTCTGCCGTCGTGGCGCGAGAGTGAGCAACGCCAGGTGGATGAAGGGAAGTGGCGCTGGTCACGATCATAACCGATCTTCGAGGGGATTAACAGAATCCTCCAGCTTATGGCGACCGCAAGCTCGTGTGGCCGTTGGAGAGATACCGAGATGCAGAGCAGCAGCACGCGGAGGTTCCTGCTCGGAGCTCGGAGCCAGCACCACGAAGACGAGTACAAGGCGGAGCGATCCGGGACGGATGGAGGATCTAGATTTCACGATCATCTCGAGAGTGGGTTATTATATAGTTTCAGACCCACGGGAGTTGCGGCTGTGCTGTCTGTCGATCATCGGGTCGTTTGATTTCTTCTGAAGCAGCATCAGCGCCGAGCGCGTGCAGTTGCTCAGGCATGTGGACGAGCGCTTCAACGAACGCCGCAGCGCGTGTAGAAGGTGTGAGGTTTTCTGCTGACTGTATCTTTCTCGCCGTCAACCAATCGGGACGTGTGTGGGCGGTGGTGATGCAGAAACCGGGATTTGAGCAAGCGACGCTCAGCGGCGTGCTGGACGAAGTAGAGGACATCGTGTAGGGGACAGCGAAACGCGCAGCGGGGGACAGATCCAAGCTTCCGCGAGCTCATTTACTCCGACAGCGCCAGCAACAGCGCGATCTCCACCAAGGAAGGCAGAGGCATCCAGGCGAGCGAGTGAGGTTGATTGCGACCTCCAGTGATTGCTCGCACCAGGCGCTGGGAGGTGTAAACAGCGATTACACGCTGTCAGAATGCCTCCGGTTCCGTTTGTCTGCTGGTGCTCAGTTTGGCAGCGCAAGATGCTCTGTCGTCCAGGCATGCGGGAATCGGAAAGACAGGACGAAACACCGACTAAAGCGCGTTGTGCCGTCGTTTTTCCGACCAGAGTGACGAGCAGCGCAATCGAGTCTGACTGCTCAGGAGCAAATCGAAGGCAGCGCGCTCGATCCGGACATATTCTAACTGTCGCTGTCTTTGGTCGCATGCGCAAATTGGAGGAACGTTCTCCCATGCCAGCGGTGTTTCCACAGGTGTCTGTCGCTCGCCCAGCAGCTCGCTCGCGCAGCAGAGAGTTGCTTTCGCGTAGCCATCTGCTGGCAGCGTCGCGCGCAATGTTGGTCCGACTTTATCTGCCTTTGCGTGCAGATGCAATTAGTGGGTCATGGGTATGTATTCCAAGTAGTCTACAGCTGAGCAAGCGCGAGATCAAAGCGACAGCGCCGTTTATTTCGGCACGGGTGTTTGATCTTTTTGGCGACAACATGGATACATCCGGGTAGAGGCGCGACCTCTGGTTGCTGTGCAGCAGCAGGGAAAGACGCCGCGAAATCCTTTCGGCTGCTGTCTGTTGACAGAGAGACAGCGAGGCGGCTGGTAAACCCACGCAAGCAGATGCACTTTGTCGCTATTGCCCATTCACTCATCCGTTGCGACTCGCTATTGTTAATGTGTCGAGAGCATTTCTATCCACCGCCGCTCCTTTGCCGTTCGCCCGTCCATCTGGCTCGTTGCCGTGGATTCGTCTCTCTCTTCTTTGCGGATGTCTCTGCGACTTTGGCTCGAGATGACTGGCGGCGCGCGCCTTCCTCTGAGCGACGGAGACTAAACTCTCTCTCTCTCTCTCTCTCTCTCTCTCTCTCTCTCTGTTTGGGGAGCTCAGAGCAGCTCTCATTCTCACTTTTCTGTCGACACTCGCAGCCCACAGCAGCAGCAGCAGCAGAGCCCATCGGAAAGGCTCGTTTCTCTACTACTACTACTACTACTACTACTACCCACTACCCACGATCCCAATTCAGTACACGATGGTGTTTGCGTGCGTCAAGAAGATCTCGATCGCGGTCGCGGTCGTCGCAGCGCTCACGGCGCAGTCTGCGGTTGCCACGTTCGGCGGCAACTACGGCGGCAACGCGCAGATCGCCTTTGGCGGCGTCCCAGCATCCATGGGCAACAGCAACGGCAATGGATACGGCAACAACAACGGCAACGGCGCTGTCAACAACGGCGGATACGGCGGAGTCACGAACGGCAACGGTAACAACCTCCGCGGTCCAGTGGTCGTCACGCCAAAGCCCCAGACTGGCAACGGTAACAACGGCAACTTGGACAACTCGCCGCAGCAGAACTTCGGCGGCTCGTCCACCTCGAACGTCAAGCCGCAGGACCCAGCAACGCCTCCAGCCGCGAAGCCAGCGGCAACGTCGGCTGCTCCTGCGTCGGGGTCGTCCAACAAGCCAGTGAACCCAGCGGTGCAGACGCCGTTGGATCAGTACCCAACGAAGGTGCCGACGGTGACCAAGCCGTGCACCAAGGTACCAACGCCAGTTCCTTCCACCAAGTCCACCGCTCCACCTGTTCCAGTCGCCCCGGCGTCGACGGCCACTCCAGCGCCGACTACCCAGGCTCCAAAGATCACGCCAGCGCCGAAGATGACTCCGGCTCCTACCACCGAGGCTCCGAAGCAGACTCCTGTTCCTACCACCGAGGCTCCGAAGCAGACTCCTGTTCCTACCACCGAGGCTCCGAAGCAGACTC
>JAADWH010000209.1:0-34299 GCA_023335995.1 Globisporangium nagaii
ACGCTGCCACCGATGTTTGAGTGAGAGATCGAGTCCGAAGAGGGTTTGGTTCCACGTGACTGGTCGGTCGAGCACGAGTTGCTATTGCTGGGGCACAGGTCGCCAGAGTCTGGAGCTGTGTCGGCACTGCCAGAAGAGGTGGTGGTAGCTTTCGATGTCGTTGCAACCGTGCACGCAGCATCGGAGAGCTTGATCGCCTTGACGCCAGAAGAAATAGTGCACTGGGAGAACGCGCCACCATACACGGATAGTCACGTCGAGTGTTCGCGGGGTGATGAACTTGCGGAGGTAGCGCGCGTGGTCTTGGAGTTGTGTCGTGCTTGGCGCGTCGATGAGCACATGCTGCTGGAACGGGTGCGTCTTGGTTGGTTCTCTCGAGTCTGCGAGCGTCCAGTGTTGGCCACCGAACACTTATGATCGAGGGAGACTTGGAGCACGGTCGCAGTCAAGGGATTTCTGAGGGTTCATTTGGTTGCAGTCGTTACTCAGTCTCAGTCTCAGAAAGGTGGCTGTCGTGAGCACAGTTCTCAGAGCGGTCGCATTTTGTCTGAAACTGTTGTGGAAACGAAAGCGGAGGCGAGTTGCAGCAGCCCCGTTCAAACCGATGCTTTTGTCGCACACTCTTTCTCGGGTTTACGCAAACCGAGAACACTTCCACATTCATTCCGCCATCCTCGCCGAAAGGAAGTAACGAGCGGAAGGAGCGAGCGAAGGCGACGGAAGCGCAGCAGGCGGACGACGAGATGGTGGCGCTCGAGAACCAGGTGAGCGCGGCGGACGACAGTGGCGCCGTCGCCGTGCCGGCAGCAGCAGTAGTAGAATTGGCCACGGGCGACAGCGAGGACGCACAGCGTGCGCACGCCGGCGCGACGACGACGGTGACACCTGCAGCACTTCTTTCTGATATGGCGACTGGCGCAGTTGCTACTGCGGACGCTGGAGAGCTGCTGCACGTCCGCTTGAAGCTGCTGGACGAGCGCGTCGTGGAGGTGGCGGCCCCGCCGGCGATGAGCGTCGCGGACTTTCGCGTCAAAGTGGCGCACGCGACGGATGTGCCCGTGCATCGACAGCGCCTGATCTATCGAGGTGCGAAAGCGCGGCTTGTTTGTTTGCGTGCTGCAGCGTTCTTGTGTGCGAGCGAGCGAGTGAGAAGTATCTGACGTCACGCGCCTCGATTCATGTGCTTTCAGGCAAGTTGATGAAAGACGGATCGGCGCTGTCGACGTACGATATCCAAGACGGACACACCGTGCATCTCGTCGCAAAGCCGGTTCAGTCTGCGGCGTCTTCGCGCTCTGCTGGCGGCTCGAGTGACGCTCCGACTTCAAACGTGAACGCGAACGCGAACGGCGATACCGCCGGCACGCGATCCACGGGTCCGCGTTTTACGTTTGCGAACCGCAGCGACGACGACGACTTCGTCGGCAGCGCTGTTCGACGCAATCGCGAGTACCTGCGGCGGCTGATGAGCACCGAAGACGCTCTGGATCGAGAAGACGCCGAGTCGGAGTCGGCTGGACGCCGCAGCCTGCGCGAGCCAAGTGCAACCCGGCCGCAGACAGTCACTCGACGACGCGTGCCTGGCCCGGGCGAGCCGACTGGCACTGCGTGGAACATGGGAGTGCTGCGGGAGGCACTTGGCGGGGAGAGTGCTGCTAGCGAGAGCAGAGACGAGTCTGTGCCGCGGCTGCACGGACTCCGCGAACTGTTTGGTGACGACGTCCTCGACGACGCTTCGCCGACGAGTGCTGCGTCCGAGATGGGTCTTGGACCTTCCGTACTGAACGCAGGCAGCAGTGCGAGTGAGCCACGAGCGAATTTGGACCACATCATCCAGGGGATGATGACGCTGCGCACCGTGCTGTCCACTGTCGCTGCCGAGGCGGAGCCGGAGCAGTTCAGTGACCAAGTCGCGCACTCTGAAGTCGAAGAAGAGCTGGAGTTTGAAGATGAAGACACCTTCCTCCCGAACCAACCTGCAACGCCGCGATCGACGGGTGCTGGCGCTCGGAGCCGTCTGCGGCGCGCTCCTCGACGCTTTTTTGTTGGTCAGTGGCTGGACGTCAAGGACACCGTGAACCAGTGGCTGGAGTGCACGGTGATGGACATCTTGGAGGACAAGATCCTCGTCCACTACCACGGATGGCCGTCTCGCTGGGACGAATGGATTGACTTCGACTCGAGCCGTATCGCAGCATTCCGGACTCGCACGGTACACGCTGTGAACTCACAGCACATGTCTCCGATGCCGCTGACACGACTGCCGAATGCGCCGAGCATCGGGAATCCAGATGTTCGCGAGATGGTCTCAGGCGTTCGCGATCTGATGCGCGAGATTATGCCGCACGTCGAGCGATTTGCAGATCTGTGCGAAGCGCAAGCTGGAGCGCACAGCCAGCAAGGCGCGCGGAGTACTGGAGACGCAGATGCAGCTCGCGATGGTGCGGTACACTCAGCAGCAAGTCACACTGACGACATCTCGGAGATGGCTCACTTGATCGCCCCCGTTTTCGACCGCGTCGGACGCCTGCTGGCAGACTCGGCGCGCTCTCTCGAGCCGCTGCTTCGCCCAGAGCTTCAAAACTACAATCGACAGCGCCAAGCCGAGCAATTGCGAGCGGCGGCGGCCAGAAACCGCACAACGAGGCAGCAAGGGCCGGCGCCGACTGCACTTGAGCGCGAGGACTCCTCGCTCTCGATCCGCGACCTGATTTCTACCACGATGGTCAACCCGAACGAGGCGCAGGGCGGACGACGCAACATCGATGTGCACATTCACGCGATCGTCGCTCCGTCATCGCTCACATCCCTCGCGTCTCTCGCTAGAGCTGCCTCGAACGCTTCCATCTTGCAAGCGACAAACGCGACTGCGAACCGCCGCGCGAGAGCTCCGCTGTCACCTCCAGCCAGCTCTTCGTTTGAAGAATCGTTCGCGTTTGGGCTTCCGAATCTTCGAGAACCACTCGGCAACAGCGACGGCAGAGCGCTTGTCAACGACGAAGCGGATGATGATGAGCACGACACCGACCGAGGCAACGTGGATAACAGCCGGATGCCGCTGCTGAGCTCGTTCCGTCGTCAAGACCGCCGCGACTTTTCGTCGACTGCAGATGCTAGACGAAGACGAACGGTGGATCAGAACTTGGAGAACTTCCTGTCGGATGATTTCTTCGGAACCTCGTTCGGCAACGAGGAGCACGAGCACGAGCACGAGCTCGACAACGACGCAGCAGCGCCTGCGAATAGCCGAAGCCCCGCTGCAGCGACTCGCGGGGGCAGATTCGAGTACCAGTCGATTCCATCCCCGCTATCTCCTTTTGAGGAAGCTGCCCAGCGCGACGGCGATTCACACTCAGATGCGGTGCTTGGGGTGATACCAGAAGTCGCAGAAGCAAATGATCGTGCACGATCGCGAGACGGCGAAAACGCAACCGCGGCGCGTTCAGCGGCTGGCAACGTGCAAGAAATGGACAGAGCCAACGAGCGAGCGCGCGGAGACTCGTCGGCTTCGTCTTCGTCGTCGTCGTCGTCGTCTTCGAATGCATCCAGCTACCCATCATTTTTGGAATTCATGCGCCGCTCGCTCAGCCGAAACTTTGGGTTTTCATCCACCAGCGAGCGCCGACAAAGCGACAACGGCGAAGACGACATTCCGACCCTCGAGCCCTTGAGTTCGTCGATTGTGTCGTCGTCGTCGTCGTCCTCCGCCTCGCGTTCCTCGTTCCCGAGCTCGCCCTCTGTGGGACGCGGTGACATTCAGCTCAGGAGCCGGCGACTCAGCAGCAGCAGCAGCAGCATCGAAGAAGAAGAAATGGATCAAGTCGACTAGCGGTGGTGTCGCATCGCTATCTGTTCTTCTGTACTCTCGATCGCAGCAGCCTCGTCGATCCAGTATCTCGATCCGCCAATGGTATTTGCTGCATGCGTGTTGTATACATTGCTGACATCCTCATCGATGTTCGGGTTCATTCGCATAGGGCAGTTCTTGGTGGCGTACTCCTTGGGAATGTATGTTTCTGCTTCTTTGAATGCGGAACTAATCCTCGCTTTTCAACTCTGCAGAGTCTCCATTCTCGGGAGAAGTCGAGGTGGCGACGCAATCGCTGGGAGCGTGGCTGAGTTTTGTCGCGGTCTGCTCGCTGTCCGGTGGAGGAGCTTCAGCTTTAGGTGTGGAACTCACTGTCGGCACTTCCACGGCAATCACAGGCTTGGGCTTTCGCGACACAGGGCGATAGCGCTGGTTCTCGTGCAGCTCCAGCTGAAGCGCGTGGTTCTTCTCGCGGAGAAGGAATATCTCGCGGTTCAGGTCAGCGAGGACCTGCTCGTGCTGCTGCTTCATCTCGAGCTCGCTGGACTTCATTTCCTTGATCTTGGAGCGCAGCGTCGCTTTGCTCCATTCGACGAACACCGACCGCACGAGACCGCGCTGCTGCACGACCATCGCTGTGAGCTGCGCGCCTTTGTTGTTGAGCCGCTCCTCTTTTTTGTGCCGGACAAGGAGCTTCCAGGCGTGAAAGACGCTGCCGAGCGAGCGGTAGAGAGACTGCACGATGCGACGCAGCACCACCTGGTTGCGCTTGAACCGAAGCGCTCGTCGCTGCGTGTCCTCGCGCAGCTTGAGTGCGTACGGCACTTTCGTGAGGAAGAATGCCAGAGTCCGCGGCGCTGCCGTCGGCCCGTACTGCGACGACGACGACGACGAAGCGCTTCGCGAGCTTCTCCTGCGAGGTTTGCTGGCGTCACCAGTGTCGCTATCTTCGCTGCCACCACGATCACTTCCAGAGTCGCTGCGGTCGCGCTCGTCGTTGGCAGAGGCGGGATGGCTCGAGCTGTCGCCACCATTTCCACCTGCCTGCGGCTCGGTTGATCGCCTTCGGCGTCGCCGTCGTCGACTCGCTACTCCATGCTGGTGATCCTCCTCGTCGCCGTCATCGTCGTCGGATAGAGCGCCGTCCAAGGGTGATCGCTTGTCGTAGTCTGCAAACATCGCTCGGAATATCTCCTGGCGCGCCTGGAAAAGCGTCCTCTTCGCATGCGAGAGCGACGCCGACTGTGTCAAAGCGAAGACCGTGCGCTCCACCAAGTGTGCGTACACCGCGATTCGCAGACGCACGTGGAAACGCGACGACGGGAACTGGCGGTGTCCAGGCGCTCCAGTCGATGCAGGATCTCTGGTACCACCACGGCCACCTGCTGACAAGCCGCTCTGCTGCTCGATCTTATCGCAAAACGCGAGCGCTTCGGGGAGCTTGACTTGGATGAACTTCTCGAGGGACTCATAGACCAAGAAGTCTCGCTCGTAGCTCTGCAGCCACGCGTCCAGCGTCATTGTCCCGAGGCTCGTCGAAGGCGAGGCTCCCATTGCTCCAGCTGCGAGAAGCAGAGCCTCCACTGCTTTCGCGTTCGTGTGGTCGACCGAGGCTTCTGGAAGCCACGCGGGATTCCAAGGCACGGGGTCGCGCGCTTCGGAGATCTTGGCATGCGCTGTCACTCCGTCGCCACTGTTGTCTTTCTCGCTAGATGGCTTGAGTGCACTCTCGACTCGCGCAGAGAGTGGCGATAAGGGCATCGCGCGAAGAGCTGCCGCTCGCTGCTGCTGCTGGATCTGATGGAACTTCCGGGGCGACACATGGCGGAGACTCTTGCCACAAGAGTTCGCGTGGCTTGCTGGAGCTCTCGGCTTTGAGCGCGGAGAACCACCGCTGTCGCTCGTGTGCTGCTGCTGCGTTGTGCTCTCCTTCGGCGAGTTCATCCATTCAGTCAGCGCGGAGATCGCTCGCTTCTGAAGCGATGCGAAGTGTGGACCGTCGCGCGGATGGCATGGCGCGTCGCGACTCGCTGGTGTTTTTCTCGAAGCAGTTTCAGGTGTGTTTTCCTCACAAAGAAGTCATCACTTCGCGATCAGCAAGCATGGCGACAGTCCAGGTGCATATCCGGATGAAGAAGAAGCCGAAGCCGAAGGACGAGCCCGCGTCCATGGCACCGGAGGAGCTCCCGCCGTCGTACGACGAAGCGCTCATGCTTCCAGATGCAACGAACGCACCTCAAGCATCGCTCGGTGACAGCGCGTGTGTCCGTGACGAAGAGAGCCCGATCCAGGCTCCAGCAGCAGCTGCAGTCGAGAGCGACGCGTTCTCCGCCACGCCGTCGTCCAAGTCAGCGCTCCTGCGTCTCGACTCTGCAGTGTACCGGAGGAAGAACAGCATCAAAGAAGAAGAACATGAGGATGAAGGAGAAGAAGCAGAAGCAGGAGAGGAGCCTGCTGACAGCGACGGTGGCTACGATGAGCAGCTGTACCTGGACGAAGAGCACGCGTTTGAAGACTACGACGACAATCACGAGCGCGGTGACGATCATGAAGATGGCGTGCAGCTGCTTGGTGAACTCGACGTGTACAGACCCTTGAGCGGCGCACCCAGAAACACTGCCGGAGGAGGTTCGCAAGAGAACAACAACGCAAGCGGATGGCGCTTCGGAAACGCCGATGCGCACTCGAGCAAGGAGAACGAGCAACACAGTCCAAGCACGGCGGCGCGGAGGATATCTGGCAGCGTGCCTTCGCAGCCAGCAGCAGTACCTCACGTGTACGACGAGAGCACGTACGCGATCATCTCGCGACTGCGTGCAGTGAACAAGGGTCTTTACGCGCAGCTGGAGAAGCAAGCGAAAACCATCGCTCATCTGCAGGAGGAGAAGAAGCAGCAGCGCCAGACGATCCAGGCCCTGCAAGCGGATTTGCAGATGCACAAGCAAAGCGTCAAGAGGCTCCCGACGCACGCGCGACAGCCGTTCACAACCGACGGAGCCATAAATGATCAGCCCGCTCGCGCGCTGTCGACTGCGCTGTCACCGAGGCTGCCGCAAGTGATGACAGGCGTGAAGGATGGCGTTGGTTCGCCTCGAGGACAAGCGATGCCGCAGCAGAGCCCTCGAAAGAGTTACTTTTCGTCGCAGATCGCTGTCAGTGAAGCGGATGCAAGCGTGCAAGCCAAGGCCCTGTCTCCACGCATGCTGGCGTCGCCAAAACGACCGCAAGCAACCCGTCCTCGAAGTCCAGGCGTGGGCGGCACTGCGAGCAGCAACAACGGCAGCCGCGAGCTGCAGCAGCTGCTTGAGAAGTACGCGGCAAAGCTGGAGAAAGTTGAGCAGGAGAAGAAAGAGACGCAGATTCGCCATGGCCACCAGCTCGCGAACTACTCCCACGAGCTCTCGCGCTTGGAACGACAGCTCGACCACGCGCACAAGCTGGCTCAAGAGAAGGAGAACGAACTGCGGCTGCAGAAAACGCGGCAGCTGTACATGCACAGCGGGGCTGCGAGCGGCGCAGTCGGCTCGGGGCATCTCCAGCGGCATCAGCACGAGATCCACCCGCGCGGTCTCCTGGCAGACGATTTCTGGAAGGACCTGGCGCCGCCGAACTTCAGCGGTCCGCTCTCGACCCACGTTGGACTCGCGTTCGAGCAGCTTCTGGGCCACCACATGGTGGCGTTGCACGACCATTCTCTGGACGCGAGCACGCGCGACTGGCTCCGCGAGCTGCGCGTGTGCGGCGCGCAGATGCTACAGCTGCACAAAGCGTTCCAAGCTATGAGCTGCACGTTCCAGCGCCTAGCGGAGAGCAGCCACCTATATCAGCTCGCAGAGACGCTGTCGAGAGAGAGCCGGGAGCTGCTCAGCGCGGAGCAGTCGCTTGTGTTTATCGTGGACACGGCCGAGCAGGAGTTTTGGTGCCGAGTGCCCCGCGCAGCGAACGCAAAGGACATGATCACAGTCAGATCGAAGCTCATGCCGTTTGCGACTGCAGGGCACGCGCACCACGCAAGCTCGCAGCCGATTGGAGACTTGGTGCCGCCGCTTTCTTCCATGCCGCCGGCAGCGTCGCATTTGAGTGCCGGAGGACTGCCGAGTGGACTGGCGTCGATGGTGTACCACACGAAGAAGCCGCTGCTTTTGGCAGCTGGGCACATCACAAAGCACCCGTGCTACTCCGCGTCGAGCGACAACACTGACCGGATGATCAGCCACCCGAGTGCCTCGACGTTGCTGCTGCCGATCATCCATCGAGGCACGGCTCTGGGCGTGATCCAGCTCTGCGGCAAGACGACGATCGTCGAGGCGCTGGGACTGACGATCGCGCTGGAGAAGTGCGACGCGTTCACAGCGGAAGACCAGGCGTTGCTGCATTTGCTCTGCCACTTCGCGAGCGGGCTGCTCCCAAAGGTTTCGTACTTCACCGAAGTCGAGAGCAACAAGGTGAACGAAGAGACGCTCATCCAGCTCGCACCGGAGATCTTCACGTGTCTGCGGTTCGAAGAGCTTGGGAAAATCGTGATCCAGAATGCGAAAGAGATCTTGGATGCGGACCGCTGCTCGTTGTTCGTCGCAGACAACGTTGAGCGCACGCTGCACAACTGGCAGAGCGACATCAGCGGTGGCACGGTGCAGATCTACGACAATACGAAGAAAGCAGGCATGACGATCCCGTTCGGACACGGCATCGTGGGACTCGTGGCCGAGACGAGCCAAGCCATCAACATCCCGGACGCGTACGACGACCCGCGGTTCAACTCGTCGTGGGACAAGAAGACGAACTACCGCACGAAGAGCATGCTCGCAGTGCCGATCCTCACGAACACGACGAAGAGGCAACCCATTCGACGGGCGAGCCACGTTAACGGCGACCGCTTCGGTGCACCCGCAGGCGCTGTTGGAGGCTCGTCTCAGCAGCAGCAAGACCAGAAGCCCGACCAGAATGGCGAGCCGGTGCTGCTCGGCGTCGTGCAGGTGATCAACAAGTCCGGCGGCGCGCCGTTCCGCGCGAAAGACGAGTTCCTGCTCAAGACGATCACGAAACTGATCGCGCTCGCGATCGAGAACTCGCAGCTGTTCCAGAAAAACCAGGAGCTGTGCGCGAATCTCGGCAAGCTGATCGCGAACGCGGATCTCGTGGAGGCTGTGATCAGTCTGGGGGCGTCCGCAGAAGACATCATCGGCGTCGAGAGCGCGGCGATCTATGTGTACGACCACCTGACGCAGGAGATGGTGACGTTCCACCGCAAGCGGCGCCACAAGATCGTCTTGAAAGAGCAGATGTATCGCGGCTCGCTCTTCGGAGATGCTGTGCGCGCAAAGGATCTCGTGATCGTGAACGATGTCAGCGACGTGCCACATTTCAACGCGTACGTCGACAGCATCGGCGGCATCAACGCTCGCAACGTCCTCTTCGCGCCGCTGGTGGTCGACGACCCGGACGCGATTGGACTCGGAGGCGGCACGAAGATTGTCGGGCTCATGCACTTGGTGAACACGAAGGGGCGGAAGGTGAGCTTCGAGCGCCACGACCTCTTCCTCTCGATCGTCACTAGCATCTGCTGCAGCGTGGTCGCCAGCATCTTGGAGAAGCAGGTGATGCTCAAGCAGAAGGACCAGACGAGTCTGCTGCTCGACACGTCCATGTCGTTCTTCAAGGAGATGAGTCCGATCGGCGTGATCAACGCCGTGTACAACGCGTGCACGAGCATCTTCAGTGTGGAGAAGGCGCATCTGTTCCTCTGGGAGCCCGACAAGCGACACATGTGGACGTCCAAGCTGCTGCCGCATGCTAATGGGAATGCAGGCGGCGGTGGCGAGAGCTCGCCGTTTTCATCCTCTTCTTCTGCTGTGACAGGGAGCAGCTCGAGCGGACTGAGCGGACTCAACACTGGCGGGAGCAACCAGACGCCGTCGCTCGGCTCGCAGCTTCGGCGCATCTCGGTGCTCACCGACCAGAAGCTGCGAGTGCCGACTACAGAGGGGTTGCTGGAACAAGTCCTTGTGAAAGGAACCGTGTTGCTTGTCAAGCACTGGGTGGAAGGAGCGGAAGCCGACAAGGACGGAGGAGGTATCGGGAACGACGACGCGCAGCGAGCAGCATTCGCCGGCTCGTTCCGCAAGTACACGCTCCGCATCGCTGCGTCAGACGAGAAGATCGGCTTCGTCAAGCACTCTGTGGTCGCGTGTCCGGTGTGGGACAACTTTGGGCTCGAGATCGTCGGCGTCCTCGTGCTCCTGTTCCCGAAAGGTCGAGCGCCACCGCTGACGGAGCTGACAAACCTCCCGATCCTGTGCCGCCAGATCTCCGGTGCGCTAAACGTCTGCAGCGACCTGAACGCAGTGTCCACGCGGAGCAAGAAGCTTCAGAGCATGCTGGAGCTGTCGATGAAGAAGCCCACGCTCGCCATGTCGCTCACGCTGAGTGCGCGCGGACACCTGGTGACGTTCTCGCAGCCTGTGAACGTCGTTACCAGCGGGTTCAACGCTGCGACGCTCGCAGCGAGTGTCCACCCAACGGCAGCGCTGAACATCGGCGTCCGCTCGCTCCCCATGGACGAAGACGGCAATCGCTGGTGCTTCCAGCTCTCCGCCGCGACGGTGCACGAAATGAACTCGGAGCATTACGTCAAGTGGATCGGCAAAGACCTGCTGGACGCGTCGTCGCAGCTCTTCGACAAGCTCCGCACGGATCTGCAGAGTGTGTACGTTCGCAAAGAGACCATGACGGGCGAGATCGATCGGAGAGCAAGCGCCAAAGCGACCGGCAGCGTGCACGGTGTTTCGGATGCACACGCCAGGGATGCTGCTGGGAATGGCGACGAGCGCACTCAGCCACCATCAACGCCGCCACCACTATCCGCAAAAGCGCCTGTAGCCCACCATTCGCTCTCGAAGAACGTGGTTTTCGAGATCCGGAAGCTCCTGTGGGAGTTTGTGGACAACTCGTGGAAAGTAGACGCGAAGCGCGCGTGCCAGATGTTCGACTTGGTGGATCCGAGTCGGCAGCGACGCATCTCTCGCAAGCACTTGGAGCAGGTGCTCTCTGCGGGTGGACGCAGCGTGCGCCTGGACCAGCTCGACTGGGACTTGCTGCACGCGCTCTTCGCAGACCCGAACACGGATCTCGTGAACGTCGAGCAAGTCTTCGAGTCGCTCGCGCCGCAGATCCGCATTGTATCGCGTTTCGCGTACGAGATCGTCCCCGTCCTGGACCCCATCACGCAGACAGTCGTGAACATCCACATCATCCTCAGCGCCGCCGTGTGAGCGACTCGATCAACGGGTCGAACTTAGTCAAACGCTCTCTGTCGATGCTGAATGCGGGACGGACGAGATGGAGGCTGCACGCAGAGCACCAACGAACCTTATTGACTCGGGACGCCGCGCTGATCGCGTCGAGGTGGCTTGCCGAACATGGCGCGGATGGAGCGCTCCAGGTGTCCATTCTCTTGCCAAGACACGATCAAATTGACAGCAATGGAGCCTGGACATCGGTGTCCGGATCGATCGACGGCGCTGCCAGTTGCTGCAGCACCAGCACCCGCGAGTCTCAAGGCTCTGGCGAAGGTCGCTGGGTTGATCTACGGTGTTGCGCAGGTGTGAGTGCGTGATTCCGTGTGAACATATGCAGCCAGAGGCTGGAACGATGGTTCGATTGATGAGTTTGCCGTGGCGTGAATTCGGAACAGAGACAGCTTGAGAGTGAGTCGTTTGAGCCGATAACAAGAGCTGCCAAGCGCTGGCGAGGAGTGCCAAGAGTCCATCCCTGCTTCCCTACTCCCGCGCCTCAAACTCTTTACGACTGCTTCTTCTCCGATGCCGCTGGGAGCTTGGCAGCCGCTGTGAGCATCGCCTTGAGGAAGAGCAGCGCGTAGGCGGCGACGATGAGCGCCGCGACGTGGAACTGCTTCTCGGCGCCGAGCATCGCGCTGCCCCAGCCACCGCTGTAGACACCGTAGATCGCCGAGGCGCCGCCGAGGATGAACGTGAGGATGCCGCCCGCGCGGTGTCCCGGGTTCTTCCACTGCCAGCTCGTCTTCTTGCCGGCGAACGTCGTGCCGAGACCCTACATCAGCAAACCAAGTCCATTCAGTCAGCATGCAGGGTATCAGCCTCGTGTGCGCATCTACCAGTACACGCAGCAAGTAGAGGGTGGTGCGTACCCCGAGCATGTTGAGCGTGAAGAGCGTGCTCGTGGCGCCGGCGATCCACGAGTGGGTCGACACAAAGTGCGGCTTGCTGTTCGCCTCCTTGGCCAGGTACGCGGCGGCGCCTGCGGATCCCATGAGCACGAACGCGCCGAGCTGCAGCGCCATGTGGAGCTTCACCAGCGACACCCTGCACACGCAGCCAAGACGGAGAGTCAGTCCGCAGGTTGCGATAGCGAACACTGGCGGAAACAAACGAGCACGCACCGGGTCTTGTAGTCCGAGGACGCCTTGCGCACGAGCATCGCGTATACCGAGCTGCAGCGTTGTCGTCGGTCACGCACACAGAGCGTCAGTGATTTCGCAGCAGCATGAAACAATAGGTAGAGAAAGAGAGAGAGAGAACGAGCGAAGCGTACGCTGGGAAGAGCACGAGGAACGCGAGCGCGTTCGCCGCCGGGTGCAGCGCGAAGAGGGACGGTGCAAGCGTGCAGTGCTGGAGGATCGTGGCGCACGGCGCGAGGAAGAGCGCGCTCAGCACGAGCAGCTCGAGCTTGTTGACGGCCATCGCGTTGTTGTTGCTGTCGGTTGGGGGATCTTTGGTGCGCGTGGCTTGCTTCCGGCGGTCCGTTTTCGATTGTGGTGGTGCTTTTTTGACACGCATGACGAGCGAGCGGCTACCCCCTTCGAACACGATCTTCTCATCTGAATCTGTTTAGACAGGTATGAAGCTATGAGATTGGAAATATAGCAAACGGTGTGATTTTGCTCACAGAATGCAAACGCCTAGAGAAGGATATCGGTTCGAAAAGGCTTTGTGCTCTTTTCTCTCAGCCAAAGATGATGTCATCGGAGCCATGCTGCCGTGAAAGCCGCGCCGCGAGCGATCGTCATAAGCGCAGGTTGTGCGTCTGCTCTGCTGGCGTCATCAGTCGCGAGTGGCAGCAGCCAGTCTCTCTCTATCTCTCTATCTATCTCTGTCTACCGCACCTTCAGACTCCACACCTCCACTCAATCCGATTTCTTGGACTCGGATGTGTCCTCGGACTCTCGAACCGCCTCTGCCTCTACTACTGCCGGTGGACGCTCCGAGTTGCTCTTGCTCACAACCAGCATCTTGCCCAGCAGCGCCGCATGCGCCACGATGATCATCGCTTTCAGTTGCTCCTGGAGCTGCTCGCCGAGCACCGCGCTGCCCCACGTCTCGCTCTGGACGCCGAACACCAGCGTCACTGCGCTGCCGACGTAGATGAGCGTGCCCACGAGTCCGTGGGTCTCGTCCTTCCACTGCCAGTTCGAGCGCTCGCCTTCGAACGTGAGCAGCAGTCCCTGCGGTAACACCAGCGTTCCCGCTTAAGCTTTCCATCCATTCGATTGCAACATCCAGCACCGCATTAGAACACAGCACCTGCAGGATGTTGAGCGTGAGCAGCAGCGCAACGGAGATACCAGCCCACGAGTGGCGCGACGCAAAGTGGCGCTCCTGGGTCGCTCGCTTCGTCACGAACGCGATCGCCCCCGCGACGCTTAGCAGCAGCGCCGCCAGCACGTTCACGAGCAAGTGGAGCTTCGTCATCTGGACTCTGGAGAGCACAGCTCAGCGCAGCGTGAGTTGCGGTCCGCACAAACACACATATATATAGGCGAGCTGCAAACCTGCTACACCCAGGACACGCACCGAGTCGCATGGTGCGAGACGTTCTTGCGCTCGAGGATCAGGTAGAGTCCGCTCGGCGTGCACACGAGCAGCGCGAGCACGTTCAGCGCCGGGTGCAGCGAGAACCACGACGCGTTCTGCAGTGCGCGCGTCCAGATGGCGGCGGCCGGTGCAAGGAAGAGCGCACCGAGCAGTGCGAGCTCGGCGGTCTTGGCTGCGCTCGGCATGCTGGTTTTCTTCAAGTGGCGCTCTTGGTAGTCATCCTGACGTGGTGAGTTAATGAAGGCCATATCCCTTCCCAAACGCATTCTGCAAAACTAAAACAGGCTCATTCGCCTGCTTTACCGCCATCAAATGCCACAAAACGACGCAATTGCTTCGCGAGCCAATATGCGCCGACCCACCTCTCGCTCTCTGCGTAGCTCCATGCGCTAAGCTCACGCACGCGCACTCACTCTCTGCAGCATCTCTCAGCCATGGACGTGAGCAGTGCACGCCACCTGCCGCGTCTGAGCGCGTCGTCGCAGCGCAAGGCGTCCTCTCTGCCGCTCAGTGTGAGTTTGCTCATTGCGCCAAGCCTCGCTCTATCATGGATGTCGCTCTCAATTCAACCGATTGGGTATCTCTCTGTGTGCACGGCGTCCATCCACAGACTCTCGATGGCTCAGTGTCTGCTGAAGGTACCACAGCAGCAGCAGCAACGTCCACGGGTGGCGCGCACTTCCTCGGTCGCATGAGCTGGGATCGCGACCTCCTCGACGTGTCGCCGCCCATCGACACCCACTCGCTGTCACCACAGCGCAGAGCCCCAGCGCCTACTCCTCAGCAGCAACTCTCGCAGACGAAGAGCCATCTAGCGCTGGCGGCGCTCCCACGCAGTGAAACGAGCCTCAAGTCGCCGCACAGGACGTCGCTGGCGTCGAACGGACTCGGGACCAACAACAACAGCAGCAGCAGCAAAGGCGCGACAGCGACAATGAGCTACCAAGAGTCAGTGGACGAGGTCGAGAAGCTGCTCGACGAGAACGTGCGACATCGGTACTACGACCGACAGCTCAAGAGTCCGCAGCAGATCGCGGCGCTCCGCCAAGCGCAAGCCAGAGCCAGAGCCAGAGCCGCCAAGACTTCGTCTCCCGGTGCGTGCGAAGCTAACGAACCTCGCGCGAGCTTTGCGTTCGCGCCACTGCAAGACCAAGTCGTGCTCGCGGCGGCAGCGGCGCAGGACGCGCAGGACGAAGAGGAGGACAAAGATGAGCAGCAGCAGCAGCAGGCGAGCCATAGTGCGAACAACAGCGGCAGCTCCAGCTCTAGTGCCAGCAAGAGCCTGGAGCTATCGCCACGCAGTGGCGGCCGAGACGACAACGAGAACGAATTCGATCCGGACACGGCAACGTCGACTCACGTGCAGCTCAAGTACTTTGGTGCGGCGGCCAAGAGCGCGTACTACAAGACGTACCAGGAGCTCCACGGCAAGTCGCATCTGTTCGTCGAGAAGTCCGAGGAGCGGCATCGCTCAACGGCGCCGACGTCTTCCTTGCGGACTCTGCAGACTGCCAATGGCTCCAGCTACAGCTCGCTGGGGACGCCAGCGTCGCCGCTGCGCAAGAGCACCATGCTGTCTTCGATCGTGTCCATGCATGGGCTATCAGACATCAGCAGCGATGGGGACAGATCGATGGGATCAACGGACGACCTGGTTCGGATCCCGACTTCATCGCACGCTCGCCGCCGCCAAGCTCTGCAGTCTCCTGTGATGCTGGCAGGGCTGGGTGGCTCTGTATCTGCGCTGGCGAACGTCGAGTCGAGTCCGTCGCTGCACTCGCCTCGCGTGCTGTTCCTCTCGTCGTGCATCGCCAAGTCCCACCCGGCGATCTCGATCTTGATCCGGAAAGACAACTGCCGCACGTACGACTTCAGTCACCAGGGACTCGGCGACACGTTCATCATCCAGTTCGCCGCGTGCCTCCCGGACTTGCCGCTCGTCGAGGCGATCAACGTGAGCGATAACCGCCTCTCGGACACGGCGCTGAACGCGCTGCTGCTCGCGCTCGAGAACAAGCCGAACCTGACGAAGCTCGACATCTCGGAGAACGAGATCGGCTCCCAGAGCACCAAGAGCCTGCGCAACTACATCGCATCCTCGCTGTGCACGATCAGGACGCTGATGCTGAACAACGCGGACGTGGACGACCAGGAGTGCACGCTGTTCATGATTGCGTTCGAGAAGAACAAGTCGGTCGAGCACTTGTACTTGCGCTCGAACCGAATCGGGCAGGTCGTGAGCACGAAAGCCAAGCTTAAAGCCCCAGCATCAACCAGCAGCGGAGGAGCAGTGTCGTCCACACTACCGACAGGCGGCGAGTCCATTGGTGCGATGCTGAGCGTGAACCTAAACATCGCGACGCTCGATCTGTCGTGGAACCTGCTCAAGTTCGCCAGCGCCTCGCCCATTGGCAACGCGCTGCAGCTGAACTACAACCTGCGAGAGCTCAACTTATCCTACAACGCGTGCGGCGACCAAGGCGCGATGGTGTTCGGGCAGACGATTCGCATCAACACGGCGCTGGAGAAGCTCAACCTGAGCTACAACAGCATCGGCGCGAAAGGAGCGATGGTGATCGCGAGCGGGCTGGCAGCAAACAAAGGCTTGCGCGAGCTCGTGCTCGATGGGAATGCCATTGGCATGGAGAGCGGCCGAGCGCTCATGCACGCTTCGTGCACGCGATCTGGCGGTGCGAGCTCGAACTGCCACCTCTCGCTCTTCGAGTGCAACTTGACGACGTCCTCGCAGCTGAAAGGAGGGCAGCCTGGCGGTGGCGATACCACGAGCAAGACTGCGAAGGAGATGACGCTGTTCAATCCAGTCGACCCGGCGGGCGTCTACGCGCTCGACCTCAGCGATCCGTACGAGAACATGATCGCCCACGAGCTGCTGCGCATCGCGACGTTCAAAACCGAGTACCGGTTTGTGAAGCTCGAGTACTCGGCATCAGCGAGCGGTGGGAGTAAAGCTGCGAACGCGAAGATCGAGCTCTCTCGACGACCGAAGAAGAAGACATCCCCGTCACTAGCTGACGAGACCCCGCAACGCAGCGCAGTTCTGCAGAACCGAAGCTCCGTGGCGCTGCTGTTCGCGCAGATCGACAAAGACCAGTCGGGCTCGGTGGACTTTGACGAACTCATCCAGGCGCTGCGCGAGTACGGACTGAGTATCACTGACGAGAAGCTCGCGATGTTGCTGCACGAGTATGACTACGACCGCAGCGGCTCGCTCCAGGAAGCCGAGTTCCACGATCTGTTTCTGCGCTGCGGCTTCGCGATGGTCGACACGGATCACTCGGGGAGCTTGAACGCCGACGAGATTGAGAACGTGCTCCGCTTTGTCGGCGTCTCGGACGTGAATCCCCAGAAGATCAAGCGCATGATGGCGCGGTACGATCTCAACAGCAGCGGCGAGATCGACGAGCACGAGTTCCTCGAGTTCATGAAAGCCGAGCTCTTCCGTGCTGTCCAAGGCGGCGGGCACGAGCAGGAAGGTGCAGAGAACGACGGAAAGGAGAAGGATCTGGATGAAGCGTACGAAGCCATTGCGCTGCGAGAAGCGTCGGGCGTGATCTGGAAGATCCCGACAGCGGGGCTCTTAAGTGTCGAGTTTGATCGAGATCACGACCACCGTGTTCACGGAGCAGGCGGCAGCAACACGAGAGACGACGAAGGCGACGGCAGCGCTGAGCACCACGGACGACGGCCATCGAATGCGTTCGCACCGAACCAAAACGTTTCGGACGCTGTGATCGCGAAGCTCGTGTCGAGCGTCCAGGGCATGAGTCGCAACAGCGCGGAGCAAGCGGATTTCCTGAAAGCCGTGCTCGCAGACTCGGATCTCTTCTTCACGGCGTCACAGGCGGAGCAGCTTCTCGAGAAGCAGGGCGAGCTCAAGTCGACCGCACGCAAGGTCGCTGCACTCGTGCGCATCTTGCCGCAGATGGTGAATCGCCGAGAAGCGATCTCGCTAGTCGTGCACCTCTTCGATCCGAGGAAGCAATGGCAAGAGCGCTTTGCACTCCGCAAGCAGCTAGGCAACATGTACTCTGTGCTGCTGGGCTCGCTGACGAGCAAGTACTGCTTCGACTTGGCGTCAGCAGAGGATCGCGCGGCGCTCAAGAAGCTCGCGCTCATCGCACAGGAGGAAAAGCAGTTCAGCAAGAACCGGTCGGGACGCGCCGACACGTCGCAGCACGGCAACTGGGAGAACTTTCGCAACGCGACGATCGACGGGAAGATGGTGTTGCTCACGAGCACGTACATCCTGAACGCGTTGCTGGCGCCGGCGTCAAAAGCGCTGAGTGGCGCTGCGCGAGAGGACGTGAAGCGCAGAGTCGAGTTCTTCTACGTGAGCACCACTCGTCCTCCGAGAGGCACGAAGACCCTGACACGGCGGAGGTTTGAGCAGCTCCTTGAAGTACTCTCCGAGCCGATCGTGAAGGATACCGCCAGCAGCTCTGCCAGCAGTAGCTACCGAAAGCAGTCAGTCCAGCAAGGCAGCGTATCTGCTGATGCGCTGGAGAAGACTCGAGAGAATGCACGGCTGCGCTGGGAGATTCTCCGAAACTCGGTGCTGCGCTCAAGAGCAGCAAGCCAGGGTGGCAGTGACGTCAGAGTGCCTGGAGTGTTCCGCGTCAAAGGCACGCTGGATGGCGTGCAGCAGAAGCTCAGCCAGCTGGAGATGCTCGTGAGCGATCGCTGGCTGCACTCGGATCAGGCAGCGGAGCTGATCGCCGCGTTCCCGAATGCGATCAATGCGCGAGCACGAGCCGCGTGCGTCCTGTTTGGTCGGCTGGTGGACGTGGAGAACTTTGTGAAGGTACTGCTGCTTGCAACGAGTCGATGTGGATCGCCTGTGGAGCTGACGCTTTGTGCTGTGTCTGCTTTGTTGCTACTGTGTGTGTGCAGATCTACGATGCCTTGTCGCCGGAGGATCAGCAGGAGTGCGTGCGACGCCTCGGGTGGCTCAACATCTTCGATCCGATGCAGCCAGATCGACAGTTCCCGCCTCTGGATCTGAGCGTGCGGGATGAGCGGGAGCTCGTGCAGATCCTGGCACAGCTGGCACTGAACGAAGGGGTGCGAGTCACTGTCTATTGTGCTGGGAGACGGATGCATTCGTCGTGTGTGGTTTGCTGACAGCCAGCGCCTCTCACTTGGTGTGTTGCAGAGCGAGACGTGGCAGGATCCCGCGTACTACAATGCGACTCGAGAGGTCACGGGTCAGCTTGGACTGCCCACGACGTTGATTCTGAGCGC
Organism: Globisporangium nagaii; assembly: GCA_023335995.1. Taxonomy (NCBI): domain Eukaryota; phylum Oomycota; class Peronosporomycetes; order Pythiales; family Pythiaceae; genus Globisporangium; species Globisporangium nagaii. Next base: position 18,922 of record JAADWH010000209.1, read on the forward strand.
AGAGCTGCCGCCTCCTGGCTGGGGGAAAGTGGATGCAACAGGCGATCAGAGCCTCAAGCACCATGGCATCGTGTGTGTCCGATTCCAGACGATCTCATCGTTGCTCGCGGCGTCAGATCGTCCTCCGAGTCAGTCAGAGGCTCACAGGAGTGTGCCGACACAAGACCAGGCGGAGTCGCGCGCTCATTTGCGGTCGAGAGTGCTGTGCGGAACACGACAATACCTCTAAGAGCTGGGAAGCTGGCAGTCAACGCCAGCCTTCGCGGCGAGTGTTGTATAACGAGCGCGCTGGACACCAACGACGCGTCCACCATTCTCTCACTTGATAACCCACCAACTCGAACTAACACCACATCCTGCGATTGCAAAAGCTCTTCTTCACCAATACCAATGCACAACCTTGCGAACCCAACAAGTCCGACTACTATCCACCTACAATATGAAAACACTGCCCTGAAAAATAAAAATCACCGCCACGCTGGCTGCTTTCGCCATCCAGCCAGCATTGTCAAGACGCCGACAGCCTCTCTGGTGTCGTCAGCGAGGAAGTGGCGGGAGCAGGCGGTACAGAAAGCTCGTTTTCTCCCGTCCCGTGCCCAGCGGCGCCTCGAGATACGCGCACGACTCGGGCATGCTCTTCGCCTTCGTGCTCCACTGCATCGTCGTCGCTTCTAGCTGGTTGTCACTGCCACTGCCACTGCCACTGCTTTCAGCACTGCCTTCCATCGCCAGCGACCTTGCTTTTGCCGTGTTCTTCTGCTTTGCGATCACCAAGCTCGCTCGAAGCACCACGCGCTCGCCGTGGAACGCAAGCGTCCTGGGTACTGCCAGGTTCGCCATCTCCATTCTCCCTGCTACTAGCGCTGCCTGCTGCTCTCCAGCGCGCACGAGCTGCTCGGCGCAAAACACGAACGGCACGTCCATAAACAGCATCTCGATCGGCTTGTCCAGCGTGCAGTTGACGCCAAACGCAGAGAACTCGGCGGTGCGGAACGCTGTGTGCGGGATCGCTCCCAGCGCGTGCAGCGGCGGGATGTCGCTCGTGCCCAGACAGCTCTTGCTCACGACTTGCATCGACGGCAGCACGCGGGTCGTGCGGTAGCCCCGGTGGTTTGCGAGCACGACCTCGTGCCGCTCGCTCGCGTTCGTCTCGATCTGCATCCAGCCGTCGAAGCGAAGCTGACCCGAGTCTTCCGAGATCCGCGGGATCAACGTTCCGCTCACTCTCACCACACTGGCGTCCATCAACTGGAACTCGCGGCGCCGCACGCGAGAGCTGCCTCCTCTGCGTGTGTGGTCGAGCGGCGCTGGCTTGAACTCGACTGCGAACTCCACCGCACCCGCCGTTGTCATCTGCTGCACCACAGTCTCCATGTACCTCGATGGAGCTGTTGCGCCAAGCAGCGCCGAGCCCAGACACATGCTCATTGCCGCTGCTGTCAGCGCGCAGAGCAGGAGGCAGACGCAGTTCCGGGCCACGCTCGCACGCCGCCGCTCGTCCTCGACTTCGGCATCGCATCCTGGCCACGATGCAGCAGCCGTCTTAGATGCGTTCGCTGCCTTGGACACAGGAGGTTCGCGCGCGCGGACGTACTGCTTCACATCGCGCCAGCTCAGCGCCGCCGCCATTGCCCACCACGCACACACGACTGGTGTTGTCCAAGCAGCCAGCTCCGTCGTCACTCCACTTTCACATCGACTCACCACACGTATACGCCGTCGCTCGTGAACCCAACCGTCGCCTCCAAACTGCAACCACCCCGTCCCGTCTCCGACGATCTCTCGCTTTGCCACCTCGCCTACCAAGCTCTCAGCTTCTTCCAAACCCTGAGCCCTCATCTAGAGAGTCAGCAACGGTCCGACGACGAGGTTCTCCCAGCGCAGCGCCAGCAGCAGCACCTCGCGCATCCAGAACGCCGCGTCGGCCGACGTCGCGGACGAGAGCGAGCCCCCGTACTCGACCTCGAAGCCCCGCGGACCGGTCTCGGTCTTGGGCAGCGTCGTGAACTTCCACCAGATGAAGCAGTTGGACCAGATCACACAGCTCGCGGGCGACGACGACTCGACAAACTGGTTCATATCGCGCGTGTCCTCGGGGTTCATGTCGCGGATACACACCAAGTGGCCGTCGGGGGTCTTCGTGCGGAAGAGCAGGTAGATCGTGTGGTGCACCCAGTTGTCCTGCGTGTGCGTGATCTTGCGGCGCACGACCACCACGTCCGGCGCGAGTCGCTGGATCACCTCGACCTGCACGTTCAGGAACGGACCAAAGTACCGTGTCACCTGGTCCTGCACGGCGCGCATCTCCCAGCTGCGCGTCGCCAGATCCTCGCTGCAGTCCTTGGCGAAGAACTTGTTGAACTGGAACTTGACGCTCTTGCCGCACAGCTTGCGCTTCTCGCGCCAGCCGCAGATCTCGAGCCCGCTCGACACAAAGTCCTCGCTGCTCGAGAAGTTTTCGATCTCCTGGTAGCTCTCGCGGATGAACCCGAAGCACGCCTCCTCTTCCAACGGATGCCACGACGGCGGCGTGGAGAAGTCCGAGGCGGAGATCGGCGAGGCTTCGCGCTGCAGTGTCGAGATTTTTGTTTCCATTGAGACATTTGACAAAAGGATCACGGTCAGTACAGCATTACCCAAAGAATATATACACCCATCAGAGGATCCTTCGGAGCGATAGCATATCCATCCAACACAACACAAGCGGGGGCAACGTACGTGCTCGTACTCGAGCTGGACCATCGAGTGGAAGAACCGGTGGTCGTCGATCGCCTTGCGCAGGTAGTAGTTCTGGTGGTTCAGCGTGATGGCCTCGAGCGCCATGTCGCAGATCTGCTGCTGCTTGTCCGAGTCGAACTTCTGCTTCTTGCAGAACGCCGTGATCTGCGTCTCGAGCGTCCCGACCACGTCTTTCATCGACAGCATCGTGTGCTGCCAGCCACAAAATATACATGAAGCACCACATGAGTGAATACGTTACAAGCCACACATGCCACCACCACCATCATCACCACATACCTCGCGCTTGGTGCGACTGCGGCGCTCGTAGTTGCGTAGCCGCGCCTTCGTGGGCGACGGCGGCGGACGCTTGGCTTTCTTCGGCTCCTTCTTGGGTTTGGCCGACGGCTTGCGGCCGCGGCGCTTCTTCGCCGTTGGCTCCTCTTCTAGCGCTACTGGCTCGGTGTCCAATGCCTGCGCGAACGGCGCGATCGCGTCGCCCAGCAGCTGGCTCATGGCCGTCACCGACGTGCTCACCGCCATCGCCGCGTCGCCGTTCTCGTCGACCTCGTTCCCGTTCTCGTCGTGCATGAGCATCATCTCGTCTGCATCCTCGCGGGACAAGTCACCACCGTCGTGAAGCCCGAGCGGCTCCTCGTCGGCGTCGATGAGGTCGTCGAACGGCACGCTCGCCGCCGACGTCCAGAGCTCCTCGTCAAAGTCGTCGTCGTCGTTGAAGTCCGGGCTCTCCTGCTCGTCGCTCGCGCCGACCTGCTCGCGCTGCTCCTCCTCCGAGTACGACGCCATCGCGCTCGCGCTCTCCGGGTCCACGCCGTTCACGCCGGGCAGCAGCATCATCATCACCATCGTGCTCGCGTCCGCCTCGAGGCTCAGCGCGAGCCTGGTGGCCGCCGCCTCGTCCGCAGCGCCGCCGCCGTCGTCCAGGTCCGCGAGCAGCGCCTTGACGTCCTCATCGCCGCTGCCGCCGCTCGTCCACGCCGCGTGGGTCTTCAGGTCCATCATGTCTGTGCTGGAAGTCGCGTCGCGTCGCGTCGCACACCAATACGATTGTTGCGTGCTTGTTCACACCAGCAGCACTGTTATGGTTGCTCGCTCGCTCGCTGCGCAAAATGGGTTCTGCCGGTCTGCTGCTGCTGGGGACGAGCGAATTGTCGAGAACACACGCACACGCACACGCACTCGCGCTGCTCCTGCTTCTGCTTCCGCTTGGCGATCTGTTTTAAATACTGGCGGCCAATGCGAGATCGGGAAAGCGTGGGGGCTCGGCGCGATCGACGGAAGGAAGGAAGACGGGGATGGGGTCGTACTGTAAAATGGTCTCCTCTTTCGGCCCGAAAGTTCAAGTTTCGGATTTCGAGGGCTCACAATGCGGGCTGCGGGTCCGAGCTTGCTGCGTGAATGCTTTTCGAGCAGTCCGAGCGAGAGCATTTGCGTCGTCGGAAGGAGCTGAACTTCGTCAGAGGATGCGCACAGTGCTGAGAGCACTAGCTGTAGACTCATATTTGGTTTATATCGTAATCTTGATATGAAGCAGACAATACGAATATCCACGCACTGCTATGGCTGCTGCTGATGACGGAGCGGGCGACTGCGCTCACTCGCATAAGTGTCTCTCTGGCTTCTATGCTCTTGCCAAATCTGCTCACCCTCACTTGCACGGATGCACACTGTAGACCAGCTCTGGACACCAGAACGCTCTCCCGAAAGCGCGATCGTCAGCAGGACTGACGCAGCCGTGTGGGACCAGATGATGCAGAAGACAAAAGAGCAGCCTTCGCCCAAGCGAGAGCTGCTGAGCAACGAGTTGCGGCAAGCGAAGCGGCAGGCGTGCGGCCGCAATGCACATCGAGCGAGGCGACTGCGAGAATACAGGCTGATGTTGAAGCTCGAAAAGGCTGCTCACCGCTGCCCCTGCCCTCGCGAAATTACGAGGACGCGCCGGTGTCGCCGCTCGATGTTCCTCGTGGCTTTCTGAGATCTCTTCTCGTTCGGCCGCGTGTCCATGCCGCCAGCCGAAAAAGAACGATTCCGACGCGATTACCAAAGCGAGAGCGCAGCCACTCAGCCAAGCCCGAGTCAACACGTTCTGTTGCGTGAATCGCTCGCTTGTTTATTTGCCGCCACTTGTTCCGCTGAGAGTAGTGGCAGCAAGAGCACAAACGGCATGCTGGTGGTGCGAATGCGAGTTCCGGTCATGCGGACAAGCGGCCACAATGCCGGTGTGCTGCCAGTATGAGCGCGCGCGAATGCTTTCGTGACACGCAATGTTGCACCTGGGCAACATGTGCGCTCAAATAATTCTCGACAAAACCGCCACAGTCGCCAGAACAGACATGTTTTCATCCAGATGAATCGCCATAGCGAAATCGAGATGGATTTCTCAGCGTGACAAAACGCAGAAAGCACGGTACTTCCTCCCAATGCACCGTTTCAAGATCCACCATTATTGCGCATTGCATTGTCACCGCTTTCACATCGAGAAAGTGCTCACATGGAAAACCTCGGATGTCTTGTTTCGCTGGACTGCCAGCCATTCCCTCATCCATCAGCTCGCCAGTTCGCACGTCCGCCATGATGTCTGCTGCAGTCGCAGCGCGCCGTTTCCTGCGCGCCGATGCCTTCGACTCGCGTTCGGTTGTGCTCCGCGAAGCGCTGCTCCCGCAACTCCAGAGCGTCTTCGTGCGTTGCGTGTTTGTCGGATCTGTGACGGATTCTCTCTTTGCCAATCTGCAACCTTGGCTCACCTTGCTCTGTCGTGCTCTCGATTACTTGCGTCGCTCGGTCGCTCGATCGATCGGTGGTGGATGGGGTGGGTGGGCTCGCAGATGAGCGTTGCCGCCTGCGGCTGGGACTTTGTCGCAGAAGTCTCCCAGCCGTCCGAGTGCAGCGCCGTCGTGTCGTGGCGCACGCTGCTGCTGATCCTGCCGCAGGCGCTCGTGCTGCTCGCGTTCGTCCTCCACGCAGCCATCACGCTCCGGTTCAGCACGCGTGCTCACAACCTGGTTCGTTCGCTGCTCGCTCTGCTTGCTTTCTCGGAAAATCATTGTCTGAGCGCATTCGAGTGCTGACACTGTCGGATCGATCCATCCGTGGCTGGCTGCCAGGTTGTCTTCGTCACGATCTTGGTCGTGCCGCTCGGCGTCGCAGCGCTCATCCACTCGGGTTTCCGCGCGAGCATCGGACTCTGCTGCTGCAACACTCTTCTCTGGTACACAAGTCGCTATGCTGGACACTCTCCTAGTCGAAATTGTCGCCCGACACTGTTTTCTCATCCCTCCCTCGATCTGCTGATGCCGCCCAGCCCGATCCCTTCGCCTCCGCAACCGCTCCCGAAGCCTTCATCCTGCAGCCTCGTCGTGCGAAACTGGTGCGTCTGCTGCCGTCCATGCACGCGCGTCACCCGCCCTCGAGCCTGCCAACTTGAAGCTCGGACGCGACTGACACCTTCTCGTCGCTCGCTCGCTGCTTGGGGGATGGATTGCTTGCAGTTTTATGGCGTTTGTGCGCAAGATCGCCCACTTTGTCGGCACGACCGCGTTGATTGCGCCGCTGGTACGCAGGATTCTCGCCTTTCGATCGCTCCGGAGCTCATCTCTCTGGCTGACGCGGATGCTGCAGGCTTCGCTGCTCTTCGCGACATTGTCGGCAGTCGCTCAGCGCCACTCGAGCCGCAGCGCCTGCTCCCGATTCCTTACAAAGACCAAGATCTGACGACAGCGTCGGCGCCGGCAGCCAGAGACCAACGCAGGCAGCCCAGCCCAGCCAGCATTGGTGCGTTACCCCGCAATCTGGACACAACCAACTCCCTATCGATCTGTTAGAAGAACAAGAAGAGAACAAGCACAGAGAACGACCACTCATCCGAAATCTACAATACGACACACAGGCTGTTAGTTCAGCAGCAGCCGATAGTGACATCGTCAGCCCGACATCACGAGAAACGCAAGCTCGGACACGTACTCTGTTGTTTTTCTCTGTTTGTGTGGCTTGTGGGATCTTTCTTACGCGCGCTTGCGCTGCTTCGCATCATGTGAATACCGTTCTGGTGCCGGCGCTCGTCGGTTTTATCCGCATTGCTTCTCTTACGCGAGCTCCATCACTTCGCCTTCTTCCTCGCCGTCGCTGTTCGCATAGCTGCTCTGGAAGCCGCCTGCGAGCGGGTTGGTGCCGCCAGCGTCACCTCCTGAATTCGCGTTCGCGTTCGCGTTCCCCGCTGATGCCTGCTCGATGTTAAGTACGTCGAAGCCGAGCTGCGCGATCTCCTTCTCGAAGCGCTGCTTCTTCTGGTACCGCAGGCGGTTCTTCGCCTCTTTCTTCTTCTTGTTCTCGACCTCGTAGATCTCGCGGTACGTCTCCTTCGGCACGCGGTCGCGCAGCAGCGTGAAGAAGATGCCGCCGGTCGTGCGCTTGCGCGGCTTCTTCTCCTGCGTCTGCGCGTCCTCCACGAGGAACTTGTCCGGCACGCCGCTGCCGAGCGCGTTCACCTCCTGCCCGCCCTGCTGCTCCACACGCACGGTCTCCTTGAGCAGATCCCACGCCATCTTCGGCCCGATGATGCGCACCACGCGGTGCAGCAGCGCTTGCTTCGGCTCGCTCAGCAGCTCCGCGAGGATACGTGGCATGTCGACGTTGCGCGGCTGCTTGAGCTTGCGCGCGCGCGGCTTGCCGGCGGACTGCTGCTGCTGCGATTGGTTTGGCTGCTTCTGGTGTTTCTGCTTCTGCTTGCGCTTGTGGCCGCGCTGCTGTTGCTGCTGCTGGTGGTTGCTGCGGGCGTCATGCGGCTGGGATGCACTGTGCTCGTGCGGCGGCTCTGCTGCTGCGGGCGGCGCGTGGAGCTGCTCGAGATCCGCCGTGCTCGTGTGTCGGTTCGCGTCGTCCATCTTGCGTCGCAATTGCTTGTGTGTGAAGAGCAGAATGGATTGGCGCGAAGCAAAATCAGCTGCGAAGGATTTGCAGCTCACCTAGCAGATATAAAAAGGAAAACCAGTGTGTAAATGGCTATACACGCTAGCTTGACGGGATTAGTGCTTTTGCACAGGTGTGCAATCCTTGTATTAATGCTTCTCCCTAATTTTCACAGCACCCGACCCTAAAATATCTTGGCTCGAGCCTAAAACCCGGTTCAGCCGCTCGTCTTTCAGGCTCCCAAACCGAAAAGCGAGCACCATGATGCGGATGGCGTCGCGACGCGCGCTCACCGCCGCCTCGCTGCGCGCCTGCAGCACTGTGCACATGGCGGCCGCCACTGCAGCTCGCGCCTTTGCGTCCTCCTCCTCCTCTCCACCAAGCTACGCGCTGCGCTCGGCCGTGTGGGTACCGACCGAGAAGGAAGTGCCGGCGGACGCGGCGATCCCGAGCCACCAGCTGCTGATCCGCGGCGGCTTCATCCGTAAGAGCGGCCACGGCGCGTTCGCGTTCCTGCCGCTTGGCAAGCGCGTGGTGAGCAAGCTCGAGGCGATCATTGACGCCGAGATGGCGCGCATCCGCGGCAACAAGCTCGACCTGCCGCTCATGATCCCTGCGGAGCTCTGGATGCAGTCCGGTCGCTGGCAGACGCGCGGCCCGGAGCTCATCACATTCGCCGACAGACGCGACGCCATGCACGCGCTGGCGCCGACCCACGAGGAGAGTATCACGAGCCTGGTCGCGAGCCACTTCAACTATAACAACAGCGCGCACGGCGCGAACGCGTCGCTGCGGCTGTACCAGATCGGCAAGAAGTTCCGCGACGAGATCCGCCCGCGCTTCGGGCTGCTGCGTGCGCGCGAGTTCATCATGAAGGACATGTACTCGTTCGACACGAGCTTCGCGAAGGCACTGGAGACGTACGAGGACGTCGTGCGCGCCTACGAAGCGATCCTCAAGACGCGTCTCAAGCTACCGATCGCCAAGGTCGAGGCGGACTCGGGCAACATCGGCGGCAACCTCTCGCACGAGTTCCACGTCGTCGCGGACATTGGTGAAGACGCGATTTTGTCGTGCGCCTCGGAGACGTGCGGCTACGCGGCGAACGTCGAGAAGGCGCTGGGCGAGCTGCCCGCGCTCGCATTAGCCGAGGCGGCGGCGATTGCGGACGCGGCGTTGCTCCAGCAGATCCAGACGCAGGTCGATGCTGGAGACGTGGATGCGTGGAAGCGCCTCGCGAAGGCGCTGAGCCAGAGTAACGCGCCTGCAGCGACCTGCAGAGTGTTCCGAGAGCGAGCTGCAGAAGGCGCGCCGCAGCGCTGGGCGATTGTGTTTGCACGCAGCGACCGACAGGTGAACGAGCTCTCGCTCAAGAGCTTCTTTGACGACGAGGAGCTCGACGCCGTGAGCGCCGAGACGCTGGATGCGCACGCCTTTGGCGACAAGGGGCTCTCGATCTTCATCGACGACTCGCTGCAGCAAGACGAGGCGTCGAGCAGCAGTGAGCTGGCGCGATTCCTGTGGCGCGCAGCGCAGAGCCACGCGGACCAGAAGCTCGTGACGCTCGCGTGCGGCCACTTCCGCATGGCGCAGGAGGGCGACGGCTGTCCTCGCTGCGCAAGCTCGACGCTCGAAGCGAAGCGCGGGATCGAGGTCGGCCACGTCTTCTACCTCGGCCAGAAGTACTCGAAGCCCTTCAACGTGACGTTCCTCGAGCACGACGAGAGCGGTGGCAAGAAAGCCAAGCCCGTGAAGAAAGTGATGGAGATGGGCTGCTTCGGCATGGGCGTCACGCGGCTCATCGCGTCTGCCGTCGAGGTCTCGCACGACGAGCACGGGATCGTCTGGCCCGCGGCGATCGCTCCGTACAAAGTGGTCGTGCTGGCGATCGGCAGCAAGCACGAGAGCGACGCAATCTCGCAGACCGCGATCGCCGTCGCGCAGGAGCTCGCGTCCGGCGCCATCGATGCGCTGCGAGGCGACGACGTGATCCTGGACGACCGCTGGCGCGAGAGCCCCGGCTCGAAGCTCGCCGAGTCCGAGCTGCTCGGGTACCCGTTCCGCGTTGTCGTGGGCAAGCGGTTCGCGAAAGAAGGACTCGTGGAAGTGCAGGCGCGCGCCACGTTGGAGAAGACGTTCCTGCCCCTGAGCGAACTCCAGCAGTTCTTCAGCGAGAAGGCAGCAGCGGGTGAACTATAGAGAACCAGACCAGACAGCCAGGGGCAAGGCGCACGCCATGCGACGATGGGAATCAATACAGACATCCTGATAGACTGACAAACCCGCGAGCGGCAGGCTTTCGTGAATCACTCGCGACCAGGTGCAGCAAAAGGTCGCTCGCTGTCTGACTGGTGGTGGGTGACCGACGGACAAGAAGTGGGAATCATGGAAAGATACGCGTTCTGGGCTCTGGACGAGTCGCGCGTGGCGTGGGAGTCTCACAATCGCTTCGCAGGCTCGCCGCGCCAGAGAGAAACAATGAACACGATCTCGCCGCGCACAATCCCTTCAGCTCATGTGCTCCATCTGGCGCTGCTGCTACTTGTGCTAGCGTCGTGGCTGGTAGACCCAGGTGCAGCGATCTACCACCCACCCAACCGCCCGCACAAGAAAGAAGCGCAAGATCTCAAAGTCGTGCTCTCCAACATTCACAGCCTCATGTTCTGCCGCGACTGCGACGATCCGCTGCTCGAAGGCTTCATCGGTGCGTTTGTGGCTGAGGAGTGAAGAGATCACGAGATTGCTGTGGTTGTCGTGCTGACTTGTCGCCATGGATGAATCTCACAGTGATCCCGCATCCGATGCGGTTCAACCCTAAGAGGTATCATGTCAGCTCCGGTGCGTCAACCATCGATGTCTTGCGCTATTCGCTCCTCCGGTGCTAACGGTGTGGTTTGATTTGCGAGGCAGTGCTCGTGTTTGCGATCCCGAACGACGGCTCCTTCGAGCTCTACAACCCGCACGAGCTCACGGGCAAGATCGCCGTCTTCACGCGCGGCAAGGCGAGTCTTTCACAGTTGGCACGATCCATCCTGAAGCTATCAAGCTAACGCCTCCATTGGTACCTACTTGTGCAGGTGAGCGTGGTTGAGAAAGCGCTGATCGCGCAGAACGCTGGTGCGGTTGGGGTCGTCGTGATGGACTCGGACACGTGCGACCCCGAGACGATGCACTGCCATCGAACAGCAGCGAGTCCGAACTACGCGACAGCTATCGGTGGCTCACAGCTCCTGGAGATGAACGGCCACGGAGGAATGTTCCACGACGAGCCAGAGAGTCCGTGGCTCAACGTGCGCATCCCGGTGGCCATGATCTCAGCCGAGGACGGTGCGCGGATCCGCTCGTTCATGGACCTCGTTGTGGTCGAAGTCAGCGGTGACATGAACTACCTCGTCGGTGTTTAGCGAGGTAAGCTTGCAGTGCAAGTCGCACGGCGAGCCTCGTCCCAGAGCTGGTTGGCGAACCAACTCAACTGCCTCAAGTGCTGAGCTGCGCCTCGAAGCCTGGGAGCTTGGCCAGCCATTCCTCGATCTCACCCGACGAACCAACACGGATGGCGACGCCGTGCAAGCGCTCGAGAAGCACTCGTCCGGCCGCGACGACGTTCCGCTTCCAGCTCGCGGTGCTCTGTCTGCTGCTGCTTCTGCTGGTGCTCGTCGTGCTGTACCTCATTGCGCCGTGGAAATCGTCGACAGCAACATCGTCGGGATCATTGTCCAGTGGCGGTGGGAATCCAAGCAAAGCCTTTGCGGGCTCTTCCAAGAAGATCACCGGAGGCTGTGATCGCCAGCGTGCAAGCGCGCGAGAGCAGTATGAGGCGTATCTGCGTGAAATCGCAGGCGCTCGTAGCATGCGCGTGGCAGCGGAGAGCAAAACGCAAGCGAACTCAAAGATGAGCTTGTGCGGTGAGCTGGTGCCTCGCGAGAGCCCATCTGAAGCGGACGCTTTTGATGTGGACGGTGTGCTGGAGCTCACGATTCCCCAGCATGGTACTGGCGGGCAACGAGAGCAGGTTGACGTTGTGCTGACGCGCGGCAAGGGCTACAGGTGGATCTCGTCGCTGGATGGAGACTCGGTGGGCGGTGCGTCGCTTCTTCACAGTGGTTGCCTGAGCGGATCCGAAACCCCGCCGCTGAGCTCGCTTGGAAGTGAGGAGATTGCAAAATCAGCGAGATGGGTGAAGGGACCAAGCGAGGCAACCACCGACGACAGGGCGTGCGACCGAGCTTTGGAGATCCAGTTCGTCGGTGAGCCGTACGCTGTGTCTGAGCAGCGCCAGTGGCCAAGGGACGAGCTCTCCGCTTCGTGTCCGAACGATGGTGCTGCTGCGCTCCAAATTGGCAGTCAGGACGACGACACTGCGAGTTTCGCGAAGGTGCTTCGTGTGGAAAGTGTCGACGCGGTTCTGTTTTTGGGGCTCAGCACTGAAGAAGACGCGTCGGTGTTTTCCCACAGTCTTGGCGCGGCGTCGAGCTATCTGTCGCGGTGCCCAGAGCTGTCTGCGACAATCCACACCGATCGCCGAGAGTCCAAGAGCGTAGATGACGGCGGAGCAGGGGATGATGATTCATCTACAGGGCCTTGGAAGGCGAGTCCGCTGGCACTGCGTGGCTGGAAAGCAAATGAAACGATGCAGATCCCCGAAGCTGATCGCCTGCCAGCGTCGAGTCTCGCAGCGTCCGAGAGCCCGTGTCGAGACGGACTGAAGGCGTGTCTGTTCGTCCATGGCATAGGCGTGCACGAGGATGTCGGCGTGCAAGACGATTTCGAAGACTACTGGGGGAAGCAGCTGAAAACCTCGCTTCCGTGCTGCTCGGTCATCAAGTTCACGCACTTTGACACCGTCGATTCGCCGTGGTACAGTCGCACGATGTCGAAGCAGCTGTGTCGCGCGGCGATTGCAGTGTCCAGGAACGAGACGTTCCGAGTCTCCAGCAGTACGTCAGGCAAGTCCAACAGCAGCAGCAGTGGCAGCGCTGACACGGACGACGACGCAGGCTGCAGCTCACACAGACTGCTGAAGAACATGGTAGTAGTCGCGCACTCGACGGGCAATCTGCATCTGGCATCGGCGTTTCTCTATGGCGACTGCTGCCTCGATGAGGAATCGTCGCGGTGGATCGCGATCCAAGGACCGATGAGCGGCACGAATACTGCGAACCGCGTGATCCGAGAATGTCGGCAGCCGAACTCGACCTGGGACGCGCTCACCCGCGAAGTGCTCATGGGCTTTGAGCTCTGTCCGCCCACAAACTCGACAAAGTCGCTGGCGCTGCGGGGCACGAACCCCGCAGACTCGTGTCTCGACGCGCTCTACGAGAAAGCTGCGAAGGAGTTCCAGGCGCGCGTGTACGCCAATATGTGCGGCGTGAGTCCCGTGGGCATCCTGTCATCCAGCTCGCCGCGATTCGTGGCGCTCGACAGGTTCTCGAACCACAGCTCGAAACTGAACGACGGCGTCGTGACGTTTGACAGCTGCCGCGCGGGGATGAACGCGAGCGAGTTCCGTTCGTCGTACGCGAGTCGCTTCTACAAGGCGGAAATCAACCACGACGATGGACGGATGATCCACGGCGATGGCGTCTGGGGCGAAACGCGCAAGCCGCTCAAGTGGCTCCAGTGGCAGTTCTGAAGCGCGTGACTAGTGCTGAGAGAGTGGAGTCCTGTCAAGGCGATCATGAACAGAGCTGACGAGTGGTTGCTTTGCAATGTGGCTGGTTGGTATTGTACTTTATAGACTTTCACACGACAGTGGACGAATGAACGAAAGGCAGAGACACACTCACTACTGCACTCATAGAGAAGAGGCTGGCTGGAGACGCTTAGTTGTACTCGCTGTCGCCCGTCGGAGCGCTGGAGCTCTGAGCCGCCGCTGGAGTGCTGCTGCCGCCGCTGCTAGCCGCCGCCTTGCCGGCCGAGTCGCTGGAGCCCTTGGAAGCTCCTGGAGCAGCTGGGGCCTTGCTGCCGTCCTTTGGCGCCTTGGCGTCCGAGGTTTTCTTGTCATCCTTTGGCGCCTTGGCGTCCGAGGTTTTCTTGTCGTCCTTTGGCTTCTTCTCCTTCTTCTCCTTCTTTTCCTTCTTCTCCTTCTTCGGCTTGATGGCGCACTTGGTCGGCGTCTTGTCGGACTTGCTCGGCGCGGCAGGCTTCGCGCCACCACTAGCTGGCGCGGGGGTAGTGGCGGCGGCAGGGCTCGGGTACGCGCTGTCGCTGCTGCCCTTGGACGGAGTTGGCGTGGTGGCAGCCGCATCCGACCCACCCTTGGACGGAGCTGGCGTGGACGAGGCAGGCGACTCGTCGTCGTCGCCATCGTCATCGTCTCCGCCACTCGCGGCAGCAGGGGTCGAAGCCGGAGCCATGGTTGGCGTCGCTGCTGGAGCCGCCGCTGGAGTGGCAGCAGCCGCGCCGCTATCGGTCGGGCACGTCTTGGTCGACTGGGCTGGGAAGTCCGCGGTGAACTTCACCTCGAACTGAGCAGCACCGCCCTTCGTCCACTTGCAGCACGGGTCGCCGAACGCCTGGCCGATGGTCATGGAGCTGCCCGGGTACGTTTCCTTGCAGAGCGCGGGGTCGTAGGTCGGCTTGGCGCCAAACTTGGTGCCGAACGCGGTCTTGTCCGAGCCCGCGTGGCCGAGCGCCTTCTCCATGCTGGCGCCGTTCGGGAGCTCGTCGAGGTACTTGGCGTAGCCGTACACAGACTGCACCGCGAGCGCGCACGAGATGAGGACGGAGAGCGACGTGGTCTTCATGGTAGTGGGTTGGATCTGGGAGCTGAGCTGGATGGCTGGAGGTGTGCTGTGGGAGGCAAATTGGAGAATGAGGAGTGCTGGGAAGAGTACTGGAGCAAGAGCCACAGCCTTCTCCAAGAGGTACAGTAGAGTGCGTGCGCTGGCGAGGTTTCTCCATAGAGATTGCAGCCGACACCGAGAGCTCCAGCGGAGTGGAACCGGCCGTTGACTGCCTCTTTCTCGGTTTCCACGTGGTCCAAGTGCGAACGGACCATCTGACGCAGTAGAACGTACCGCAGGCAGGCACGTGATACTCAAGTATCAAGCAGCTGGCGCAGTCAGCCACCGCCACTGTTAACTGCAGCGCTTGCACCGCAAGCCATGCAAAAAAGGACAAGGACTCGTGACAAGGCGACGCTGTGGTTCTCCAATGCCCAGCGCGAAGCACTCGTTGCTTGAAAGCTAGCGCTGGAGCCTCGTTGGTTCAGAGGAGGAGCGGGTCGCTCGAATCTCCTTGCTCGTGCTCCGACGGAGCTGCTGCTGTTGAGCCGGACCGACTCGCAAAAGCGAGTGATCTTTTTCCAACGGACACAGCCGCGGTGGGCATCACGAACTCATCTCCACCGAGCGCTGTCGTTGCTGTGGTAGATGCGGCTGTCGTCTGTACGAGTCCGGATTCCGGGGGTCCGCATGGTTTTCTGGCTGTCGGCTGCTCGCGGCCTCTTGTGACAGCTATGCAGGTGCTTTAGTCGACAGCATCTAGATCAAAGTATGCTTTGTCCAACGACAATAAACAGGCAAAATAAGGCATTCTGATACGCAAGAGTGAATGCTGTTGATGTGCTCCATCTTTCCAAAATGGCTGTAATCAGCTCTGCCGACCACAAACGCTCCTCGCAAACGAAGCGCCATGCTGTTCCGTGCGACCTCTGGCTGCTACTCCATCTGGTGCTGCGCCGTGCCCGCCTCCTGGCATCCGAGAACTCGCTCCCGTAGCGACACGAAGCCA
>JAADWH010000210.1:0-34289 GCA_023335995.1 Globisporangium nagaii
GAGCTCTTCAAACAATGAGTACAGCGGAAATCACAAAATTAGCGCGAATGCGATGGTCATTTCAGAATTTTCAGAAGTGCCCAGCACAAAATATGAGCCCCAAATATCCAAGTGCGGCTAACCAATTGGCGCGCACTGTATTCCGAGTGCGCATTCGCAGAATTGCCTCGAACGCCACGCACGATGAGCTGCTCCTCCGCCACACGCTCGCTCCTGCGCCGCTCCGTCGCCGCCGCCGCCGCCGCTGCTACCCCGGCGCGGACTGCGGCCACCGGCGCGCGTGCCCTGAGCACTGCCAGCCGCCTGCACCAGCACTTGCGCCAGCAGACGTCGCCGCTGCTGCGCGCGTCTGGCGCGTCTGCTGGTTTAACACCTTCGAGCCCGTTCTCCGCGCCGCACGGCGCCGCACGCTCGATGTTCATCCAGACCGAGTCGACGCCGAACCCGCAGAGCATCAAGTTCCTCCCTGGCGAGGTGGTGCTCGACGACCGCTTCTCCACGGGCGTGGTACGTGCATACTGCATGCGTGTCATAATGTGGATTGTGTTGTGTTGTGTTGTGATGTGTTCTGGTGGTCTAACCACCAATCGTGTGTTGTGACTTGTGACTTGTACGTGTATGTGTGCCTATAGGACTTCACGCCTGCGTCGGAGGAAGTGCGCCGCTCGGGGCTCGCGAAGAAGCTCTTCCAGATTGACGGCGTCACGCGCGTGTTCTTCGGCAAAGACTTCATCTCGGTCACCAAGAACGACGACTTCGACTGGGATGTGCGTCATTCTCGTTGCGCTCGCTCCCGAGTATTATCGATATGTGTATTCACAAGGGTTTGTGTCGGTTGGTTTTGTGTTGCGGCGTTTGCAGGCGCTCAAGGCCGAGATCTTTGCGACGATCATGGACTTTTATGCCACGGGCGAGGCTGTGATGTCCGACGAGCCCATTATCACGGTGCGTTTTGAGTGTCTGCGTTGTTGTTGTTGTTGCGCAGCGATTCATTGGTGTCTGCTGTCATGCATTGGCGCTAACGCATGAGTTATCGTACCGCTGTTAGGACACGACGATCCTGCCGGACGACGACGAGGTTGTGGCGATGATCAAGGAGCTGCTCGAGCAGCGCATTCGTCCGTCTGTGCAGGACGACGGCGGCGACATCTTTTACAAGTACGTGGGGGGGGAGTGTCTTTCTCCATTTGTCTAGCTGTTTGTAATGTGGTATGACATCATCCTCACTGTATTGTGTGCACGCCGCAGGGGCTTTGACGAAGCCACGGGCATTGTGAGCGTGCAGCTCGCGGGCTCGTGCGCCGGGTGCCCGAGCTCGTCGGTCACGCTCAAGAACGGCGTGGAGAACATGCTCAAGCACTACATCCCAGAGGTGCGCGCCATCGAGGAGTGGCAGGACGAGGAGCTCATCAAGGTGAACGAGAACGAGTTCAAGAGCTTCGAGGAGAAGCTCCGCGCAGCAGGCGTCATGAGCGAGTAAGCAAGGAGACAAGCACGTAGTGCTCGTCAACCGAGTTCTGCGAGCCGCTGATACACAGAGCAGACACACACGGAAGAGCAAAGCAGCCCCGAGACAGAATACACGCGAGTGAGAGCCGAGAAAGGATGATTCCGCAATCCGGCTCGACGCCTTGTTGAGCGTGATGATGCACGTGCAATTGGGACTCGCAGCTGGACTGACCCTGATCTATTGATAGCTGCTGGGTGTGACTTGTGACTTGTCGTGCGTGGCGCACGCGAGCTCTGAATGGCTCAGGAAAGAGAGCCTGAGCGAGCGAGCGGACGCCCATCAAGAGCGAAACTGTCCGATCGGCTTGTCTTTTATCAATCGCTGCTGTTCTATTTCGAGACGACGCAGCAGCAGCAGCAGCAGCACCCAGCAGAATGAACCCGACAGCGAGAGTGGGCGTCTCCGCTCACCCACACAGCTCTCACACAGCCAGCCAGCCAGCCATTGGTGCTGCCGGCTCTCATACAAAATCGTCACGTGGGTCGCCGAATAATGGCTCGGCGCGGCTGCGCGTCCTCCTCCTCCTGAGCTCTTCGACATCCGACACGCGCCGCAACAGATGCATCCGAACGCGCCGATGCCCAGGTAGTGTGCGCGTGCGTGCGTGTGTGTGTGTGTGTGTGGCACACTCGCTTCTCGACGGATCCTTTTCTCCCGTGTGTGACGATTTCGCTCGTGGCAGGTCGTCCCCAAAACGGACGCTCGCGTGCGCCGGGCTCGACGACCTCGACGACATCCTGCGCGGCATCGACAGCAACTCGAGCAACAACAGTTCAAGCAGCAGCAGCGCAGATCAGCAGCAGCACCAGCGGAAGCGCCACAACAGCGTCGGCAGCGTGTCCAGCAGCGGCGTCAGCAGCGGCAGTTTGCTGCTGGCGGCGCGTGGCGGGTCACCACCACGTCGCGTAACGTCTTTCCACGCGTCGCCTTTCAATCATCCACTGAGGCGACCCGACCTCGTCGGGACTGGGCTTGTTGGCGACGAAGTTGTTGCTGTCCGTGATCGCAACTCCACAGGTTTGTGCGCATGCGATGGGGTGATGCTGTCGCCAGCGATCTGATGGACGCTCGGTGCTTGTGTAGTGAGTGACTCCTGTGTGTGTGTGTGTCTTTCGCTGCAGCTGCAGCTGCTGCTGGCTTCGCGTTCGCTCGCAACCCGAGCATGGAGCAGCAAAGCGATCAAGAGCGCGCTGTGGTGGACGACACGAGGCGCGCTCTCCTCCGCCACCACCCGCGATCGACACCTGACGCGTCTCCTCGCGAAGACTTTCTCGTGCGAGCATTCGGCTCCGCCGCCATGCAGCTCCACACGACCAGCGACATGGACAACAATGGTGAGCATAGAGACGATGGCGATATTAGATCAGCTCAAGGAGACGACGGCGATCGCGATGACGAAGACGCAGACTTCTATCCGAGCCAGCTGGGGAGATCGCCGGTGCAGCAAACCCGGGATCCAGCTCGCCATCGCGATCGTCTCTACCACCAGCAGCAAGAAGATGGATCCGGCGACCTCACGCCGAGACCTATCGCCATCCAGCAGCACCCGTCGCGACCACACTTCTTCCATCCTGACCAGAGCAGCAACGACAGCGACGACGAACTTGATCAAGGAGATGATGTGGATGGTAACTATAGCAGCAGTCCGCGCGAGCAGCAGCGTCAGCAAGAGCAGCAAACGGTCGGCATCCCAACAAGCCAGCCGCCGCCTCGGTCGCAGAAGCAACAGAAGTCGCGCTTCAAGAAGGCGCCTGTGAACCCCGAGTCGCCCTCGCCAGACTACCGCGCGCCGAGTCCCCTCTATCCAACACCGCTGACCAATTCGCCCCCTCGATCACCTGTGCTAGCGTACCACCAGCACAACCACGACCAGCAACACCAACAGCAACACCAGCAAATAGCATCAACACCTCGCGCTGTCCCGCTGACTCCTGGCTCTGTCCACGCGACACCAACCAAGTGGCTTCGCGACGAAGACGAGCGGCTGCGCGAGGCTGTGGCGCGCTTCGGCGGCAAGAGCTGGAAGCTGATCGCCGAGAGCCTCGGGAACGGCCGCACGGACGTGCAGTGCCTGCACCGGTGGAACAAAGTACTCAAGCCGGGCTTGATCAAAGGGCCGTGGACGCCCGAGGAAGACAGCGTACTGCTGGGGCTCATCTCGCGCTACGGCGTGGGCAAGATCCGCTGGTGCGACATCGCGCTGCACCTGCCAGGTCGCATCGGCAAGCAGTGCCGCGAGCGCTGGTGCAACCACCTGGACGCGAACATCCGCAAGGGCCAGTGGACCCCCGAGGAAGACGAGACGGTCTTCCGCTGGCAGCAGAAGCTCGGCAACAAGTGGAGCGAGATCGCCAAGCTCCTGCCCGGACGCACCGAGAACGCCGTGAAGAACCGCTACAACTCTGCCGCGCGCCGCAAGTGGCTCATGAACCAGGCGGCAAAAGAGCAGCAGCAGGAGCACGATCGCCACAAGCAGCAGCAGCAGCAACAGCAGCAGCAAGAGCAGGGACGACAGGATATGGTGTCACAGCAGCAGCAGCAAGTCTCGGAGCAGCAGCCGCAGCGCGGGTTTTCGTTCCAGATGCGACCGCAACTTCCCAAAACACAGTTTCCAGTCTCGCGCCGCGATCCCCAAGCTGCAGCAGAGGGCTTCGGTCGCGGCGCGTACGCTCCAATGAACACTGCGTCGCCGATCCACCTTCTCACGGAAGCTTCCATGGCATCGTCACCAATGCCAATGAACAGCTCCGCGAACAATAACTTCGCATTCCCAGGCACGGTGATCGACTCGCAGCATGCCAATCAGGGCTTCCCAGGTAGCTTCACAAACAGCTCTGGTCGTCGGTTCAGCTCGTCTTCGGGATCGTCGGCAGCACAAGCAGAGATGAGCTCGATGAACCAGCTCTATCAGCCCAATGCGCTGCTCTCCCAGCCTCCGCTGCCACGCTCGTTCCATCTGCCGTCCACATCGCTATCAGCGCTGCTCTCGTCACCGGTCGAGCTCGAAAGTGAAGCTGCTGCTGTGCCACTGTCGTCTCTATCTCCAAGACAGCCACTGCCGTCGTTTATGTCGTCGTTCGCGGAGGAGGACAATGTGACTCGCAATGTGGACGCTATGGGGATGGACAGCAGTGAAGATACCAGCAGCAGCAGTCGCCGCATGGAAGGCAGCAACAACGGCAGCAGTGCGTCAGAGGCATCGCCGCGTGTCCAGTTCAAAGAGGAGACCCAAACTCAGCAGCAGCAGCAGCAACAACAACAGTTCGCGTCCGCACTGGGCAATCAGTCGGACGCGGTGGTGATCGACGACCAGATGAGCAAGTTCCTCGACAGCGTCGCGCTCGAGCTCGACGAGATCATGGAGTGAGAGCTCACTCACTCACTCTCACTCTCACTCTCACTCACGCATGCTTGCTAGCTTGGCGCTTGTGGAGCTCCTGGGTATTTAAACAAATTGAAGAAAAAAGTATAATGCAACAGGAAATACACATACATAAGAAGACAAAGACAAGCAAATGGTTTCACTCGATCCGTTCAGATAGTGTCCAGCTTGTGCGGATGGATGAGTGTCCACTTCATGCAGACGCTCGCTGTTGTCCCGTCACGTGTGCTTCTGCCTCCGGCTCCGGTTGCTCTGTCTTGGGCTCTCCCGGCTCCTGCCGACTCAGCGTGACGCTGTGGATCGCATTCAGGCGTTTCTCGACGCCGTTCTGTCCACCGAAGATGAGCACGTTGTTGTTCGCGTCCACCACCGCGCGGTGGCCGACGCGACCTGGCAGGCGTGAGAACGCAGCATCTCCACCTGCAGCCTTCACCTCGACAGCCTCCCACTCCCACGTCTCGGCGTTGAGCAGGAAGCCGTCGTCGAACACGGCGGTCGCCAGCGCGTCCTCCCGTTGCGGATCCCAGCCGCCGAAGATCAGGACCTTGGAGCCGTCCACGAGCGTCGCAGAGTGGCCCGTGCGCGCCTGCGGAGGAGAGCCCACGACGCACGGGTGGAACCACGTCCACGTGTCCGCGGCGCCAGCTTTCTTCTGCAGCACGTGCACCGAGCTGAAGCTTTTCTTCGCGTCGTTGCCGCCAAAGATGATCACGCGGTCGCCGCCCACGGCCACGGCGCTGTGGTACGTGCGCGCGCTCGGCGGCTTGCCCTCGATCTTCACGTTCTTCCAGTGCCACGTGTCTGACAGTCAATACCAGCACGGTAGGTTTAGCAACTGCGCTCTCTCGCGTCCCGTATTCCGTATAAGTCACATGCCACCACCACCACACAACGTACCGCTGTCAAGCACGTGCACGGTGCTCTGGCGGTTGCGGCCGCGACTGCCGCCGAACACGACAATGTCGTTGCCGACCACGGTGCACGTGTGGCCACTTCGCGCCATCGGCGTCACGCCGCTCACGGCCGGCGGGTACCACAGGAAGCACTCGGTGTCGAGCACCATGATGTCCGCGAGCACGTCCATCTGGTCGCCGCCCATGAAGCGCTCGCCGCCGAACACGAGCAGCAGGTGCTTCGACTCGAGGTACACGGCGTCGTGCCACGCGCGCGGGATGCTCTCGCAGTTGAGCGGCTTGGACCACTCGCGCTTCTTCAGATCGAACACGTGCAGGTCGCCCAGCGTCGTCTCGTCGTCGTCCGCGCCGCCGTAGACCACGACGCGGTCGTTCGAGATCTTCGTGACCGAGTCACCCCAGCGCTCCACCGGCACGTTGCCCTGCACCGCCACCTCTTCCCACTGCGCGCTCACTGTCGAGACAGAGCCGTGCACACACAGCATGTGAGACACAACAAGGACAAGAACGGCTGCATTCCAGACACACTCGACACGCACATGGCTTCTTTGATGCTGGCGCCGCTTTCGGAGCTTTCGCCACAGCGTCCTTGGTCGACGCGACTGCAGCAACAGCAGCAGCAGCGGATCCACCAGTTGCTGTCTTTGGTGGACGACCGCGCTTCTTCTGCGAATCTGGAGTCGCCTTGCGAGCCGCTGGCTGCTTGCTCGCGTCGGATGAAGAGAACAGCGTCGTCTGGACAGTGCTCGCGGGCTTCTTTGACACTGGCAGTTTGGGCTTTGTCAAGAAGCTCGGGCGGCCGTTCTCGCTCTCCGAGATCGATGCGCCGGACGACGAGACGATCGAGTCGTCACCAACCGCAGCTGAAGTCTCGACCTTGAGCGAACCTTGCGATGTAGTTTCGAGCTGAGCTAGCAACATGGACTGCTCAACGTCGTTCAGGAAGTTCGGACGCAGCCGCTTGTTCAGGAGCTCGGACGCACTGCTCTCCGAGTCGTCGTCCTCATCGAAGTCTTCAAAGTCGCTCTGGTTGAGCGATCGCTTCTTCGAGCTCGTGCTGGCAGCGACTGAAGGCACTGGTGTGGCGCGGTTGGATGGCGCAGACGCGTTTGTTGCTGCAGTCGGTTTGCTGGCAGCAAGTGGCACTGTTGGCGCTGCAACGAACCATCAGCAGCGAGAGATATCGAGCAGACAGCCAAGATGGTGTGAGCACCACTCCCCCGTTGCACAGTATGAGCAAAAACAACACGCACGGCACGACTCACCGCTCTTGGAGAGCACCACGTTACCCGTGAAGTTGGCGCACTGGATCGTGAGCGTCCCGTTCGTGAAGGAGAACTGGATGCCCGCCAAGCTCGTCGGGATGTCGACCTCCACGCCTACTCGCCATTGACGCATGCACATCCGCAGATCAGCCGCACGGTCGCATCGCACGCAGCACTATTCCCGATACAGGCGTACAGTCCAGACGCGCTCGTGCACGCACCTTCGAAGCACAGAAGCGGCATCGTGCTCTGCTCTGCTCTCTCGCTTGCTCGCTCGTCGTCGTGCAGAAGCAGTAGCGGGCAACACGATTGCTATCGTGTTGCCACGTCCTCGTCCTCAGTCCCCATTGGCTGAAATCGTCCAGTAGTTTGCGCGGGAACCGATCCGGTTCGTCGAAATGGTTTAGCGCCAATTTTTTCGCCCAATCAAAATTGGGCAAAATAGTCCTCTTTGTGACGAGTATAGAGGATGCCGAAACTGCAGCTCGAAAGCATACTTTAGCGTGTCGAAACGCAGGTTTCTCTGCTCTGTGGAGATCCGGGTATGAAGGAACGCGCGGGAACGTGATTACAGACTCAGACATCGGCGCGTGATTGGATGCAATCCGCCTGACTCCGCGCTTCATTGGCCACAGTAGATCGTTTTGCGATTGGCAGAATACAATCTGGACTCAGATCGTGACGAGCGCCTGAGGCACTCGGAAGAACGGGAGAATGAGCATCAACCCGGAGCTGCACGAGGACGTCGCGCCGTTCCTGGTGTCGCCCTACGAGAGCTTCTTCTTCCTCATCCAGCGCGTGAAGCTCGCAGTCGAGAGCGGCAAGTGCGTTGCGTGTGCCTAAACTGCGCGCTGCCGTGTTGCGGAGGGGGAGTGTGTGAGGCTAACCGAGCAGCTACGCACTCTCGTGTTTCTTCTTCTTCTTCTCTCTCCTGTGTGAGCAGCGGATACCCGGGACAAGGCGGCTGCTTCTACGGCCACGAGGGCCGCTGCTACGTCTCGCAGTACCGCGTCGTGTTTGTGTCCGACACGCCCGGGTACACTGCGTACCGGTCGTTCTCGCTCCCATTCTACTGCATCCGCGACTGGAAGTTCCACGCCAGCATCTTCGGTAGGGGCTAGCTGCTTCTCGTGGTGGCCACGCACGTGTCCTATTGTGCACTCTTCTCAGTCGAACGGACGTGTGGATGCGCGTGTACATGCATGCTGGCTGCAGGTGCGAAAGCATGGAGAGGACACGTGAACCCCGTCCCTGGAGGCGGTCTCATCAGCGTCGGCTCCTTCACACTCGACTTCTTGGTGCGTCCTGGCACTCTCTAGTTGTACGACCCCAGCGACTTCTGACAGCATGCCTGGCTGCTATTGCTCCGCAGAGCGTCGGCTTCGACGAGTTCCGCAGCCACATCGATCCGCTCCTGGAGAGCTCGCGCCGCGTGCACCAGCAGTTCGTGGAGCTGAGCCAGCCGTCGGTGCTCATGGTGCCCGCGAAGATCATCGACCCGAACGAACGCAAGCGGCGCGTCGCGTACTACGCAGCCGAGGATCCCATGACGCTCTTTGTCGTCGACAGCACCAGCAGCAGCAGCAATGAGCGCGAGTCCGAGTCCTGAGCGCGAGTCGTCTCCCGACGCGAGCTCCCTATTTATCGACGGCTGGTTGTGCTTATCGTGCTGTAACAAATGTATGTCTGAGAGAGTTTCAAGCAAGAGCTCTGTCAGTGAGATCGATCGATGCAGTAGGATGAATCGGATCGGGTTCCTTCGCGAGCAGCTCTCGGCCGAGACGTCCGGAACCAGATCGCTGTGCATCCAGCAATCCTCGTCAGTTTGCGATAAAAAGGCAATACGCTATAGGAAGTGAAGTGAACATGCAGCCATCATCCATATGTTGTATCCTCGTGAGCCGCTTTAATTGAGTAGTGTGCATAAAGAGTCGAATGCAGTGGTACTCCAGACAAACGGGTTCTACGGCTGTGGCGAAGGTTCTCGAATCAAAGCGATCCGGCATCTTCGTCGCCCAAAAAGCAGAACGCAGGCAGAAGCGAGAGCGTCGTCGTTGCCGCCTTCATTTAGTCACACGACGCATCCGATCCACATCTACACACCCCACCACTATGTTCTCTGGCGAAGGGCTCCCGTTCAACCGCCACACGGATGTGCTGAACGCGTTCGCGAGCGACGTTGAGAGCCTCACGCGGCTCGTGGAGGAGCTCAAGCGCCGTGGCAACACGGCGTTCGCGCAAAAGTCCTTCGAGGAAGCCGACGCGCTCTACTCCAAGGCGATCGAGATCAACGGCACGGACCCGCTGAAGAACCAGCACATCTTCTACGCCAACCGCTCGGCCACGCGCGCGTCCATGGGCAAGACGCAGCAGGCGCTCGAGGACGCCGAGGCGTGCGTGAAGATCGAGCCGGCGTACGCCAAGGGCTACTTCCGCAAGGCGCAGGCGCTGAGCAAGCTCAAGCGCTACCGAGACGCACTCGAGGCGCTCAAGTTCGCGCGCGCGCTCGAGCCAGCGAACAAGTCGGTGAGCACGCTGTATGCGCAGGTGGAGGAGCTCGCGAAGCAGCAGAAGGAGGCGCCGGTCGCCGCAGCGGCGCCGTCGTCGCCGAAGAAAGTCACGCGCGTCGAGGTCGTGAAAGAGTCGTCATCTAGTGCGACAACCACTAGCAGGAGCGTAGAGAGCGTGGAGGGCGACGACGACGAGCAGATCGGTGGCGCTGTGCGCGGCTACAAAACGCTCGCGGACGGCCGCGTGACCACGTTTTTCAACAACGAGCTGACGGAAGAGGCGAAGAAGCTCATCGGCGACATTGCGCCGAAGAAGGTTGAGGACCCGAACGTCGTGCAGGTGCGTCGTGCGTGTATTTCGATGCTGTGCGCTGTTTTGGTGCAGCTCGACTGTCATTGTCGCTGACGTTTGCCTTATGTGGTACTCTCTCTCATTTTTTCTCTCGTAGATCAAGAGCGTCGAGGGCGGCTCGGCGTGGAACGTCGGCAACACGTTTGAGGAGCGCGACATGACCGCGTGGGCGAAGGGCAAGATCGAGGCGCTGTTCGCGGGCGTGAGCGCGCCGCTGTCCGCGAACGCTGGCGTGGCTGGTGTCGTGAGCGCCGGCGCCGTCTCGGAGCTCACGGGCGACGCGTCGATCGCCGTCGTGCGCGGCGCGAAGCGCTATATCTTCGACTTTGGGTTCCACCTGAAGTGCTCGCTGGTGCTGGGAGACGGCAGTGAGGAGCGCGTCGAGGGCGAGCTCAAGTTCCTGGACGTGAGCTCAGACTCGGGCGGCGACTACGACGCTGAGGCTGTGGTGCCGAGCCGCTACCAGTCGGTGGGCGGCAAGGCACTGCACGCGGCGCTCTCGTCGCCGTCGTCGCCGTTCCGCGCGGCACTCGCGCAGCAGTTAGATCAGTTCGTGAAGGAGTACCACGGCTTCTGATCCGCTGCGCGCGCGCGTGAGGAATTCGCTGCAGAGTGTAGCCATCCGGATGTAGCCATTCATGTGTAGACTTCAAATAAAAGCAAAACGAACAGTCCGAATAGAGAGAAGCGTTTCAGCCTGTGTGGTTTATGTAGATTACAAGATTCTATGCATAGTTTTGAGTGCGCTATTGAGTGTGTACTGACTTAGTGACACGCTGTTTGTACTGACAGATCCGTCAGATGTCCGACTTTTAATGAGATAGACTATGTCTCTTTCCGTAGTATGCCAAACTCTTCATCCACTTTTGCAGTATACAGTTTATGAAGTCTATGTAGCGTAGTAGCGTAAAATGTAATCACACCAAACGGGAGCAAAAACACACAGAAGCTGGCGTAAAAAACACACGCAAGCGAGAGCATCGGCCAGCCAGCCAAAAAGCCGAAAGCGACAGCGCAGAAGACGACTGTCGCCCGATCTGCTCGCACATCCGAGCCCAATCGCGTCGCTCGTGTGAGAGTCCCATCCAACAGCAGCAGCAGCAGCAGCCAGCAGCCAGCAGACACACACCACACACAAGAATGTCGAACGCTGGCGTGGACGTGGACGCGACTGCGGTCG
This sequence comes from Globisporangium nagaii, assembly GCA_023335995.1. NCBI lineage: Eukaryota > Oomycota > Peronosporomycetes > Pythiales > Pythiaceae > Globisporangium > Globisporangium nagaii. The sequence continues at coordinate 11,114 of JAADWH010000210.1, forward strand.
AGGACGGGCAGAAGATGGTCGCGCTCGGCGGCATGCAGAATATGGCGTGGGCCGCCGACACGTCCAAGTTCGGCTACAAGATGCTCGTGAAGATGGGCTGGGCCGCCGGCAAGGGTGTGGGCAAGGAGCTGCAGGGCCAGGCGACCCACGTGAAGATCGCGCGTCGCTCGGAGAACCTCGGCGTGGGTTGCAGCCTTAAGCAGGCGGAGGTGCAGGGCTGGTCGACCACAGCCTCGAGCTTCGCCGACGTGCTCAAGACGCTCAACAAGACCTACGGCGGTACGTGCTCCTTGCTTTGCTGGCTCTTTGTGTTTGCATGGAGCGCAGCGTTTGTAGTCGCTCACGGTGTGTTGTGTGGCTATCTGCATACAGACAAGAGTGGCAGCAGCGACGACGATTCGGACAGCGACGCGTCGTCATCCACGAAGCGCAAGCTGAAGAAGGCGAAGAAGGAGAAGAAGGCGAAGAAAGCGGCCAAGAAGGCCAGGAAGAGCGACAAGAAGGTGAAGGAGCCCAAGGCCAAGCTCTCCCGCCGCATCGTCTACCACAAGCGTCTGCGCAACAAGAACGCCAAGGGGTACGCGGCGGAGGACATGGCGGGCATCCTCGGTCTCGCGGCGTCCAGTGCTGCCAGCAGCCAGCAGTCGTAAGCAGCCTGCGCATTTGAGCATGAGCATGAGAGACAGAGAGCGAGCGGGTGCTGATTATTTAGAGAGACGTAACCAATGTATAGCTATATGAGTCTGTTCATGGCGACGTCTTTCAAACGCTGCGTGTCGCCTTCCATTCCGCGTTCCTCCTCCGAGCGCTCTCACGTCCGCTGAGCGCTGCTCTCGTCTTCAGATGTCTCGCATATCGTACTTAATCGGGAGAACCGCAATCGTGTGTGCCCGTTTAGATCCGATTTGTGTCCGCATTGTTGTTCCTTGTCCGAACCACCAATTTTTTTGTGTGTGTCGCTTGGCGCAACGAGCCAACTCGATCACTCGCGACAACACACAGCTCCACGAGACACCAGCAGCAGCAGCAGCTCCACGGCAATCGACAGGCAGAGAGGGCGATGGCGAGCGTGTTTGTGCGCAACCTGCCGTACGGCATCACGCAGGAGGAGCTGGAGCAGCTCTTCGGCGACGTCGGTCCCGTCAAGAAGGTCGACGTGATCAAGGACAAGGGCAAGAAGAAGAGCGACATGCTCACGCGTGGCTTCGCGTTCGTCCGATAGTACGTCCTGCGCGCTGTCTTGAGAGTTGTCGTATGGTGTGTACATGTACTGACCGTGCGTGTTGTGTATAGCGCCATTGAGAGCGACGCGCAGTACGCTGTGGAGAAGCTCAACGGCCACGACCTACAGGGCCGTCGCATGCGCCTCGGTATGTTTCGTGCTCAGCATGTGTGATATGGAATATGGAGCCGCTGGTGCTGACGTCTGTTTGTACGGCGATCACAACAGAGATTGCGCGTGAGAAGGGCAAGAAGCAGCAGCAGCAGCCAGCAGCGACGCGCCAGCAGGAGCAGCCTGCCGCTGCAGCAGCGCCAGCGAAGAGCTCTGCTGCGGAAGATTACATCTCTCTCGAGACTCAGGCGCCAGCAGCAGCAGACTCAGACGACGTGAAGCCGAAGAAGGAGAAAAAGGAGAAGAAGGAGAAGAAGGAGAAGAAGGAGAAGAAGCACAAGAAGGATGACGCAGCAGAAGCGGAACAGGAAGAAGAAGAAGAAGAAGCGCCTGTGAAGAAGGAGAAGAAGGAGAAGAAGAAGCACAAGAAGGAGAAGAAGGAACTGGAAGAGGAAGCCGAAGTCAAAGCGCCAGTGAAGAAGGAAGAGAAGCCGAAGACTCAGCCAAAGGCTGCTGCCACGCCACAGGCAGTCATCGCCGTGAAGGAGACGAAGGCGCCAAAGAAGAAAGCCACCCCTGCCGCTGCTACGTCTCAGCAGGCGCTCATCGACGACGGCCCGAACTTCGCCGCTGCTGAGCCGAAGATCGGCGCCGACGGTCGCGTGCAGAGCGACCGCAACGCGCGCCGCCGCATGCACCGCGAGTTCTTGCGCCAGGTGGAGCAGCGCAAGAACGACGACGCCAAGAGCGAGGAGAAGTCGATCGTGATCTACGGTCTCGGCGCCGAGGTGACGAAGAAGCACATTGTGAAGAAGGTGAAGAAGATCGGCAAGGCACTGACCGTGGAGGTGAAGGAAGAGGAGAAGACTGGCAAGAAGTTCGCGGTCGTGCAGTTCGAGAAGCTCGCGGACGTGCAGAGCGCGATCGCGAAGCTCGACCACCACATCTTCAAAGGCGCGATGCTCAAGGTGAAGTGTCTCGCGAAGAGCGGCGGCGCTGCGAACGACGCCAAGGAGAACGAGGGCTTGCGGCTGATCGTCCGCAACCTGCAGTTTGACACGAAGGACAGCGACTTGGAGAAGGCTTTTGAAGCCCACGGCCCGCTCTTCGAGGCGCGCGTAGTGCGCATGCCGCTTGAGGACCCGGACAACGCTGCGCCAGACGCCTTGGGTCGCAGCCGAGGCTTTGGATTCGTGCAGTTCCGCGACATCAACGACGCGCGCGAGGCAGTGGAGAAGCTCAATGGCGTGAAGATCAAGGGCCGCGAGATGATTGTCGACTTTGCGCTGGCGAAGTCCAAGTACCTGGAGCAGCAGAAGACCCAGAAGAGCATGGAGGTGAACCCAGACGAGGACGACGAGGAAGATGGCGGTGAAGGCGTCGAGGGCGACCACGACAATGAGCTCGAGATGGACTCTGGCGACGAAGGCACCGACGACGAAGAAGGCGACGACGACGAAGAGGGCGAGAATGACGAAGAGACGGAGGAGCAGGACGAGAAGCCCAAGGTGGACTCGGACGCGCAGCGCTACCGCACGATCTTCATCCGCAACCTGTCGTTCCAGACCATGGAGGAAGGGCTTAAGGCGTTCTTCGCGACGTTCGGCCCTGTCGAGTACGCGCGCATCGTGTACGACTACGGCTCGGGGTTGTCCAAGGGCGTGGGCTTTGTGCGCTTCAAGGACGCCGACGTCGCGGACCGTGTGCTCGCGCGTGGGCAGCTCGCCGCGGACCGCGAGGAGCAAAAGAAGAGCGGAAAGAAGAGCAACAAGAAGGAGAATCTGTTCACGCTCTCGGCACTGGCGGACGGCGACGCGCTGATGCTCGACGGCCGCATGCTCTCGCTCACGCGCGCCGTGGCGAAGGAGGACGCCGACCGCCTCACGACCGAGAACAGCAACGAGCGCAAGAAGAAAGACAAGCGCAACATGTACCTGGCGTACGAAGGCACGATCAACGTGAACAAGATGTCGGAGGAGGAGCTCATGCTGCCCAAGATGGACATTGAGAAGCGCCGACGCGCGATCCGCGAGAAGAAGGAGAAGCTGAAGAACCCGATGTACTTCGTCTCGCCACTGCGTCTCTCGGTGCGCAACATCGCGTCCACGATCGACGACAAGAAGCTCAAGGAGATCTTCCGCGACGGCGCGATCGCCGGCATGCGCGAGAAGAACGTCGACCGCTCGGAGGTCAAGCACGAGCTGCTGCCGAAGAGCGAGAGCGTGCCGGTCAAGGTTAAGATGGCCAAGGTCGTGCGCGACACGGAGGCTGTGAAGACCACGGGCAAGGAGGCGCGGTCGCGCGGCTACGGCTTTGTCGAGTTTGCGGAGCACATCCACGCGCTTGCAGCGCTGCGCAAGATCAACAACAACCCCGTGTTCACGCACTTTGCGGCCGGCGGCTCCAAGTTTGACAAGAAGGGCGGTGCGCTCGAGGAGAACGAGCGCTCGCGCCTCATCGTCGAGTTTGCGCTCGAGAACCACGGCAAGCTCAAGCTGCGCGAGAAGCGCCAGCAGGACGCCGACAAGCGCCGCGAGGAAGAGCGTGCGCTGCGAGAGGCGCAGGGCGGCGCTGACGCCAACGACGCGAGCGAGAAGAAGTCTCGCGGGCAACGCCAGCGCGAAGCCAAGAAGCAACGCGCCCTCGAGAAGAGCGAGGAGGCGTCTGCTGGCGACGCCGCCGCTGGTGCTCCGAAGAAGGACGCGAAGGCTGCAGGCAAGAAGCAGAAGAAGGAAGTCGTGGTCAGCGCTGGCAAGAAGCAGAGCACCAAGCGGAAACGCGACGATACCGATGTGGACGACGTGGCGGCGGCGCTGCCGACGGGCTCCACTGTCTCGGCTGCAGCAAAGAAGAAGAGCAAGAAGACTGCGACCGTGAAGGCACCGTCGCGCAAGGACCGCAAGCAGGCGAAGGAGATCGAGGTCGAGGAGTCCTTCGACGCGCTCGTGCGCAACTACAAACGCGAGATCTTTGGCGAGAAAGCGGCGAAGGGCTCGGACGCTGACGGCGGCGCTGCTGGTGCCGAGGCTGCGCGCGAGCGATGGTTTGAGTAGGTTGCTCCTGGTCGTCGTCCCGCACAGCTCGCGGGTAGTAGGTTTTCATAGACAGATAGATGGTGACGAGATGCGCGAGCCGCATCACGTAAATATAGGCTCGCGGTGGTTTGGATTTTGGAAACGACATGGCAGCGCTTGGTTGCTCTCTGGAAATACATCAGACAGGAGGAGCTCTGGAGGCGGCAGCAGGTGCGGTGTTGAAATAGAATCGCATCCGAGGGCATCACGATGGACACGTGAAGGGGATGCGAGAGACAGAGTGAGGTACAAGGCGAAGGTCCTCTTCTTGTCGCAATCGCAGACGCGCAGCTGCAGTCAGCACTCAACCTTCAGAGTCGTCTTCAGCGCCAAAATGGCTACATCGACCCCTCGCCATCACCCCCACGAGTCACTGCAGTCTCGTCAAGGCACACGACGGCGGCGTCGCAGATGGTGTTGGGCAACTAAGGCTGTGCTGTCAGGACGGCTCGCCTGTGGCCACATGTCGGCGCTTCTCCTGGTGTGCACCATCCTTCACGGCATCAGCGTCAACGCCGGGCTCACAGAGCTCTCACTGCCGTACAACCCAGTGGCAAATCGAGCGACAGCCATGGCGCTCAACCGCGATGGCAGTCTGCTGATCAGCGGCTGCGCTGTGGCTGCGGCGAGAGCAACGTCCACTGCGTCGCTGAACGCAGTGGCGTTTGTCGCAAAGTACGCGCAGACGGGCGAGCAGCTCTGGCGACGAGAGCTCCGAGACGCGCACGACGGTCGAGAGGGCGACTGCAGCACAGTCTCCATCACGACCGATGGCAACGCGAACGTCTTTATCGCAGGCACGACTGTCATCACCAGCGTCAGCGTCAGCCACGCCTCGAGTTCCCAGAATGGCGCGTCCGACATCTTCATCGCCAAGATGGCTGCGAGTGGCGACACACTGTGGCTCAAACGCCACAGCTCGGGCCAGCGAGACGAAGCTACGGCGATCAGAGCGAGCCCGAGTGGCGCAGCAGTGTTCGTCGCGGGCTTCTCCGAGGGTGACATGACGCAGCAGAGCTCTTTATCAAACTGCATCCGGTGGTCATCGGCGAACAGCACCAGCAGCCAGTCGCGCGAATGCACCGCGGGCTTTGTCCTCAAGCTCGATGCGCTGTCGGGAGAGCTCCGGTGGATCCATCACGTCGTCTCGAAGAGCGGCGACCGCGTCTTCAATGTGGACGCTGACGACAGCGGTCACGTCGTGATTGTCGGTGACACCAGAGGCGATCTGAGACAGGTTGACGGTGGTAATGGAAGTGTCCTCCAGCGTCCTCACGCGGGCGACATCTTTGTGCAGAAGCTGGACGAGCTCACGGGCGACGCGCTCTGGACGACACAGATCGACGCTGGTGCTCCCGCGAGAGCAGATCTATGTAGGCTGCCTGCGGACAGTGGCGAGAGCACTGCGAAGCGAGGCAGCTGCGGCATTCTGCTGAGGCCACCGCCATCTCCAGAGCCATCTGACGGATCTGTCTACCTCACAGGGACAACCTTTGGGCTCATCTCGACGGCAGAGCAGGACTTCCAGCGCTACACAGCGCTCTGCAACAGCAGCACCACAAAGACGAAGACAGCGACGCGGCTCTTTGACACACCGGCTGCGCACAACAGCGACTGCGCGCACCAAGCCATGCTCGCGAGTGTACGACTAGGTGACGGACGCATCGAGTGGGTCCGCCAGGTGGTATCCACTACTCGCACAAGTGCAGAGGGCATCGCTCGCGTACCTGGCGCTTCGGTGGCCAACCCCAGCTCCAGTGGCGACGATAGCGGCAGCGACCTTGTGGTCCTGGGACTGGCGGATGCTGCGTTCCTGAGCTCCTCAGACGCGACGATGGAGCAGCTCTTCGTCTTGCGTGCCTCTGGTTCAGGCGAGATCAAGTGGATTCAAGAGACTAGGCTGAGTGGCGAAGACCACGCACTTGGTATCGCAACAGCGGCAGCAACCGCTACAGACGAGAGTCAGCTGGTGGTCGCGGGCTTTGGCACGACTGGCGACTCCAACACGGAGCTCTGGTCGTCCTATGCTCGCAGGTTGGATCCTCGCACCGGTCAGGCGCTACCATTCTGCGTCGACGCGTTCTCGTTCCAGACGAACGCGACCAGTGTCCAGCAGCTGCTCCACGAGCGCGTGGTCGTCTCCGTCACGGTCGAGCGCACCAACGAGCACTGCGGTGGCGCCTCGAGTATCGTGTACTTTACCGATACGATGGCCGAGCTTTTTGCTGGGGCTGAATCCACTGCTGCGAGACCAGGCGTGGACTTCGCCGCATCCAAGGGGCTCGTGCGCTTCGCTGCGCACCAGAAGACTGCGATTGTCGCTGTTCTGGACGTGCTGCCAGCTCAGACTGCAGGTGCAAACGACGAGCTCGCAGCTGTTCGCTCGCTGACGCTGGTGCTGGAGAGCGTCGCTCAGACTCAAGACGACAGCAGCAGCGTCGCCGCAGTGCTGGCGATGCCGTTCAAGATGGAGATCCAGATCCAGTTGGCGCCTGCCGTCACCGCCAGCAGCACTGCCGCGAATCAGATTACCAGTGCTGCTGGTGGCGACAATGAGGCTGGCGATGGACGCTTCTGGCGCCGGCTGTCGCGCATCTGTGCATTCGCGATCGGCATCGCGCTGCTTCTCATTGTGGGACTCGGTTGGCTCTGTGGCAGTGTGTGCGGCTGCAACTGCTTGCGCAAAGCCAAGGTGTTCCAGTACAAGCGCATCAAACCGCCTCGCGCAAGCAACAGCAACAGCTTTCAGTCGCCAGCAGGGCTCTGGGGACGCAATGAGGCAGCTACGAGGAGCAAGCTCAGCAACAGGAGCGGCCGAGTCGATGGTGATGCTGGTGCGCGTCACAGAACTACTGATGTGGAAACGCAGAATGCAGCGAAACAGGAAGACGAGGGAGAGGACGAGGAGCTCTGTGCGCACTTGGCCGAGATCCAGCAGCTCAACGCGTCCCTCGAGGCGCTGATCCACAATTCCAGCGCCGGTACCATCGCCTCTGGAGCTCAGCGAAGGCGAGTGAACGGATCTGGTGACCAGCTGCCGTCAGCGCAAAGAGCAGCAGCGAGTCCTTCCAGACCGAGCTCACCTGGAGTCGTGACGCCGATCCTGTCAGCGCCGAGTCCGAGAGCAGGCAGCAAGACGGCCAAGCCCGTGCGCAGAAAGGTGAGCCCCTCGCTTGGATCCTGAGGATACTGGAGGCAGTAGCCCGACTGACCTCTGCTGCTTGATGCGTTGATGCGAACTCGTAGACCTCTGGAGCAGCGTCGAGTCGGTTGGCGAATCTCTTGCGGAAGAAGAAGAAGCCTTCTCTGCCATCGAAAGACGCAACGTAGGTAGTGGTGGTTCTTACAGAGGTACGAATCTCCCGAGCGCTGCCAGCCAATCAATCCAAATATCAACTTTTATTTATGCGCAAGACTTGCCGTGCTTTCTCATGAGATCCATCGATGCTAGAGCCAACGCCAAACGCTGCGAGCCTCGTCTCGCGACTGCGCTTACAGAGCCTTCTTGTAGAACACGACCTTGCCGTCGTCCTCGACGTACTTGCAGTTGCTGTACGAGCGCCAGAGCGCCTTGGGGATCGACGTGTCGTCCTTGAGGTAGAAGCTGCCGAGGATCGGCTTGAGCGCCTCCGTGGCTTCCTCGGCGTGGTAGAACGGCATCTTGGAGAAGATGTGGTGCGCCACGTGCGTGTCCGTGATGTGGTGCAGCACGCCGTCGAGGTAGCTGCCGAAGGAGCGGTCGACGGTGCAGAGCGCGCCGCGCAGCCAGCTCCACTCGCCCTCGCGGAAGTGCGGCACGAACGTGTCCGTGTGCTGCAGGTACGTGATGAGCACGAGGTAGGCGTTGACGATGAAGTACGGGATGAAGTAGAACTTGACCATGGCGAGGAAGCCCACAGCCTGGATGAGGAAGCCGAGACCCACGAGCACTCCAACGAAGAACACGTCGCTCAGCACGACCATCCAGCGCTCGCGGTCGTTGAACATCGCGGCGAACGGGTTGAAGTGCGAGCGCGACTTGCCCTCGTACTTGGTCGGACCCGTGGCGTTGAAGAAGAGGTAGCCGGGCATCCAACCGACCGTGAGCATGAGCACGATCTTGTAGAGGTTGTAGAGAGGCGAGTCCTCGACGTTGTCCTTCCACGTGGCGGCGTAGACCGAGCGCGTGACCGGCACGAACACCTCGTCGTTGTCGCAGCTGCCCGTGTTCGAGTGGTGGCGGCGGTGCGAGATGCGCCAGCTGTGGTACGGCACGAGCAGCGCCGAGTGCAGGAAGAGCCCGATGATGTTGTTCACGGTCTCGGACGAGCAGTACGCCTGGTGGCCGCACTCGTGCGCGATCACCCATATGCCCGTGAGGTACGAGCCCTGGAGGAACCAGTAGAACGGCCAGAGCACGTACTTGGCATAGCCCGGCGTGGCGTCGATGAGCGTCGCGCTGTAGAGCAGCCCGGCGCAGATGATCGCGTTCTTCACCAGGTGGTACGTCGAGCGCACGAAGCTGCGCTCGAAGCAGTGTGCCGGCACGGCGGCGCGCAGGTCCTTGATGGAGAACTGCGGCAAGTCGAGCGGCAGCGGCTCCGGCGCGCCTTCGACGTGCGTGAAGCCTGCCTCGGCGAGCACACGCTCCACCTGCTTGGTGTTGCTCTTGACGTCCGCAGCGGACGAGTGGTCGTGGTCGGGCTTGATGATCGCCATCTCTCTCTCTCTCTCTCTCTCTCTCTCTCTCTCTCTCGGTGACTAGGAGGAACGACTCAGCAGCTCACTGGTGGTGATGGCAGTGGAAATGCGCGAATGGCGAGCCTCCAGGGCCATCGCTTCGCGTCGCGTGCTGCTTTTGGTGGTTCGTGCGCTAGACACGTCGTGTTACACGCCGAGTCTGGTGGGACTGCGTCGGTGGCACAGTCCCATCGCATACAAACTCTCAGTGAAACAGTCCCCTAGCGCTGCTCACTCGCGAAGCGCTTCGTTGCTCTTCGAAGCTCGAGCCTCGTGGCGAGAGCTCATCAGCTGATGCTTTTACGTCAGGTCGGCGCGCGTCGTGATGTCATGGAGCTTTTCGAGCTGCAATGCTGACGGTACGGCGCGCTGGGTGTGCCCCTTTGGATGGTACAGAAGGCGGTTACGGAGGTTACGCGCGACTTTTCAGCAAGTGAGGCGGAGTCGATATTGGACTGTTGCACTCAGTGTTTGTAAGGAAGAGAGGAAAGCGTCGGGAAAGGTTCGGCCAGATTTGACGAAACTGTCAAATGCAAAAGACGCCTCTTTCGATTCTCGCATACAGAAGCAGTTTACAGATGTCCTCACGAGCTAATCTTGGAAACACTTGTCTGGAGTCTTGTGCTGCCTTTCCCCGTGTGGACCACGCGCGTTTAACGGTCCGGACCGGTCCTCGAAACAGAAGCGCGGTCCGGAAGAAAAGACCACACAACACTCCGTCTTAAGTCCGACTATATTCGTCAAAACCTCACCGCACCGTAATTACGCCTGCTAAGAACGCAGAACTCTCGAGCTGGATGCTCTTTTCCGGTCTTCTTTTTGCGTAAAAAAAGCTGCGCTCTCGAATCGGATGCTTTTTTTAGATCTACTATTCGAGCTGCCCGCTTCGCAACAGCGACACTATCGAAAATCCGTGCGCCTCCCAATAGTGGACTCTCTCGACCAAAAAAGCATATCGTTTGTCGCTCGTTTCACACCACCCATCCATTGACTGGTGTTTGGCATGTGGGTCGCGGCGCAGGCAGAAGCCCAAAGCAGTTCGATTCTTTAAGACTTTCTGAAGCAAATAATGTCGTCGACTGGTATCGCCGTGGGCTTGAACAAGGGTTTCCCTGTCACCAAGAAGCAGGTGGCTGCGCGTCCAGCCTCCCGCAAGGGCGTAAGTTGCCGTGTCTTTCTTTCTGATGTTGACGGGCTGTGGCGGCGGCGAAATGGCGCGGCGAAATGGCGTGGCGATCGGCAGACACCAGACAGCAGGCGGCAGGCGGACGCAGCGAGCGGCTCTACAGCGCGAGGGCAGGCAGTGAGGTGCTGCCCAGATACGGACGAGTCTGCAGATGCAGCGGCGGCAGTCAGGCAGCAGAACGGAGCAGCGTCAGAAATGGTTCCCGATTGCGGTTCCGGAGCAGTCGAGCAGATCCGACGGCGATCAGCAGTCACAGCAGCGGCGCGATGGATCGTCAGCTCGTTCAATCGACAGAGATCTTCCTGCTCGAGTGGCGCTGTATGCGCGATCCCTGGAGAGTACGCGACAGCAGAGAGCTGACTGCCGCAGAGAGAGTGCGAGATCGCGAGCTCGAGTGCCAATTGGTGTCCATCCATCGCCAGCCAGCCACATGCCGCCGTCGCCTGCGCCACTACAACAGCCACTAGAAACCACCAGCAGCAATGATCTGACATGTCTCTCTTGTGTTCCATGTGTGATCGATCGACAGCGTGCCGGCAAGAAGACCAAGCTCGTGCGCAATGTCGTGCGTGAGGTTGTCGGCTTGATGCCGTACGAGAAGCGCATCCTTGATATGATCAAGAGCGGTGGCTCGTCGGCTGAAAAGCGTATCTACAAGTTCTCCAAGAAGAGAGTACGTCCAGCACCTGCATGGCTGTTAGTATCTGGTGCTCAGTGGGTTGTGAATGTGGCGTGGTGCTAACGATCGTTGTGTCTGCTCCTTGTGATGAGCGCAGTTGGGAACGCACCGTCGCGCTCTCCAGAAGCGTGAGGAGATGAAGGGTTACTACGCCGCGCTGCGTGCCAAGCAGGCTGGCGCTGTCTAAGCTTCTACTGCTGCTAGTCACACCAGTAGCTGCTGTGCTTTAGTTCCATGGTCGCAGAGGCGCTGACGTCACCGGCACTGACGCTGCTGCCGCCGCTGTTGCTGCCGCTTCGACTGTCGTGCGCTGTTCTCTCGGTCAGTGGCACGCAGTCACGGGCGGCGGTAGTGGCAGCAGGCAGTGGCGCTGGGGACGGCCGCCTCTGTCTCTTCATTATTTCGAGAATAAAGGATCGCCCACGACTTGCTTCACGCCCCCGCATTTCCGCTCCCTTCCCCTCTATCTCGCTGTCTTGTGTCTCTTGGGCTGTTGCTTTCTGTGTGCTGACAGCGCGTGTGTCGTGAACACAGGGCTGGCTGCACAGCGCTCCAGATCCAAGCGAGAGTGTCGTGTAGAAGGTGGGAATGAAGCCATCCATCCATTCATCTACACACAGCGCATCTCTCCTCCCACACACACAGCAGAGCTCCTCCTCGTATTGTCCACAACCGAGAGCCACACACATGCGCACACCTTCTCTGTCCCTTATACACAGGTGCATCCACCATCCACCGCAATCCAGACGACAGACACTAGTGCGTCACGCGGCTGAAGCGTCGCGCTGGCAGAACTTGCCGTTCGTTCGCTCATTCGCGCCTGCCTGCCTGCCGCCGCTTGGGAGAATCCATGAATAGCTCCAACCAGACGCGCAGGATGGATGCGGTGGCTCGTGGACTATTTGTGGCATAGGGTTCGCGTATGTGGCTGGCTATCCATGCGTTGAAGCCACAGCAATGGCATTGGCATTGGCATCAGGCGCGCAGGCGGTCAGATCCGAAAAGAGCGCGACGTCCTTTCACGTCCCCAGCAGCAGCCACCAAGAAAGAAGCAGAGACACGTGTGTGTGCTCACGCGCTGAAGATCGAGAATGGGGAGTCACGTGGGCGACCAGAAGCGCAGGGCATTGCTCAAGGCGATGGCGGCCGCACTCGCGCAGCGTAGCAACAGCAATGGTAGCAGCAGTGGCGATGGGAATGCGCACGGAGCTTCTCGCGCAGATATGCCGCCTGTGGCGACAGCAGCCCCAGCCAAGCCGAGCGCAGCGACACCAGCACCTGGTGATCAGTGCAGTGTCGAGGAGCAGCAGGAGCCGCGATCGCCGCTGCCCATGGGTCGCTTCCTGCAGCGCGGCTCATTGGCGCCCAAGAGCGTCGAGGGCAGCGGCGGCATGGTGCCTGTTGCAGCCTACAGCAGCGGCGGAGAAGAGACCGATGTCGGCGACGAGAGCGAGGACGAGAGCGAGGTTATCCGAGACAGCAGCAGTGGAGGCGGTGGTGCTGGTGGTTGCAGCAGTCGAAGCAGCGTGAGCGTGAGCGACGCGTCGATTGAGCTGGCGATGGCGCTGCTGCGCAAACTGCAGCAGCAGGCGTCAAACTCCATTGCCGCCGATCAGGACGACAACAGCGACACGAGTAGCAGCACTGGAGGCATCGCAGTAGTGCGGAAGGAGGAAGTGGACCAGATCCTCGCGGGCTTCGCCAAGGCGCTCGAGTCCAGCGCGTCTTCGGAGCGAGGGGTAACTTATGTCTAGCGATCCCATGAGTGCTTGTGAGTTGCTCCGTGGCTGATGAGCTGTCTCTTCTCTTCTCTATGCTGCCAGATCGAGGACGAGATGCAGCAGCTCTTCCTGTCGCACGCCAACGTGTTTGACGAGAGTATGCAGAACTACTTTATCCAGAACTTCATCCACGAGGCCGAGTGTGCCAAGACCTTCCGCGCAGCCGTGCGCCGCACGAGCCTCGTGAGGCGCTGTCTCCTCGCCATGTACCCTTCCGAGAAGAACAAGCAGCGCAGCAGCAGCGACAGCTGCAGCAGTCCGAGTTCTACAGCTGGCGGAAGCACGAAGCAGAGTCCGCGCTGGTCTGCGGCGCTCGTAGCGCGCGCCGTGCAGCAGCACAAGCGCAGCAACTCGCTCGAAGTCTGCCCCGAAGTGGTTAACCCCGCGGTTATCGAGGTCGTCAAGAGCGAGCTGCTCAGGGTCTCAGCCTGGGACTTCGACGTCTTCGTGGTGCGCGAACCAGTCGGAGTTTTATCGATCTATGTGGTAGCAGTCAATGAAGCTGACTGTGGGGCGTGATGTGTGCATCTGCAGATCGCAGACGCAGTGCCGGGTCAGACGCTGAGCATCGTGGGCAACGCGCTGCTGGAGAAGTACGAGTTCTGCTGCCACTTCCGCTCGTCGCAGGGACGGCTGCACCGGTTTCTGAGGCAGTGAGTGGATGTGACGAGCTCCCCGCTGATGAGTGGCAATTGGTTGTTGCTGACGTGGACGTCTTCTTTTTGCTTCGGGTGCAGGATTGAGCTGAAGTATCACGACCACCCGTACCACAACTGTAGGCTGCCTCTCGTATGGCTCTGCTTGCTCCACAGTGAATGGGATATCTCATTCGCAGTCGGTGTTTCGTTTGCTTTGTGCGCAGCCATCCACGCGGCGGACGTCGCACAGAGCCTGCACCACTTCCTGTCTCCAGGGAACCTGGGCGAATCGTTCTCGGCACGGACCAAGTGTGCAGCGATCCTCGCAGCGATTGTCCACGACGTGGTACGTTCCTCGGCAAACTCTATATCGGCTCTGAAAAGCTGCCCTGCTCTGCCGCTCTAACACGCGCACACCGCTTAGGGTCACACGAGCTACTCCAATAACTTCCACATCAGCGTCAACGACGACCTCGCGATCCAGTACGTGTACCGCTCGCCGCTCGAGCACATGCACTGCGCGCTGGCATTCCAGCTGCTCAAGAACCCAAAGTGCAACGTGCTCCAGGGACTCACCAAGATTGAGCAGCTCGAGGTTCGTTTTGCATTTGTGCTCAGCTGCTCACCAACGGTGCTGATACTGACACGAGATGCTTGATACTTCTTTGACACTTTTGAATGCCCCCAGGTTCGCAACCTGATCACTGACATGGTCCTGGCAACAGACAACACGGTGCACTCGACGTACTTGGCGAAGCTCGAGGGCTTGGTCTGCAGGTAACTAGCGGGTCACGATCACGATCATTACACAGAGCTCGTCAACTGATGGAGATCCACATCTTGTGTCTGTCAAGATCATCGGACGAAGGCTGGCGGCTCAGCGATCCGGACGACGAGAAGCTGATACTTCAAGTACGACTTCAGACGGTATCATTCTCCGCAATCACTGCGTCTCACGCCCTAACAATGTGTCTGGTGGCGACTGCTGCAGATGGCTCTCCACGCAGCGGACGTGTCGAACCCGGCCAAAGACGTCGAGCTGTGCAAGATCTGGGCGGAGCGCATCATGCGCGAGTTCTACCAGCAGGGCGATAAGGAGCGCGAGCTGCAGCTGCCCGTGAGCGTCGGCTACGACCGCGAGAATCCGATCCCGGTCGAGAAGATGCAGGCGGGCTTCATCATCGGCATCGTGCGGCCACTCTTCCACGCGATCACTCAGCTGCCGCGCGTCGAGCTCGCGCACTGCATGGCCCACTTGGACGACAACTTGCACTTTTGGCAGAGCGAGCTCGCGCGGAATCAACCGTCGCCGCCAAAGCTCGCAGCTCTCACAGCACCAGCTGAATCGGCAGAGCCACTCACACCAGTAGCAGAAAAGAGTGCACCGCTAGCCTAGACATACTCACAACGAAGTCCTTCTCGCTTGGACGCTGTAACTTAACATTCACCCCTTCCTCTCACTCGCATACTTTACTCCTCTTCGTCCTCCAGGTGGTTGCGTCTTCGTCGCTTGCTGCTCTTGCTGGGAGTTGAGCCAACCACCGGTCCTGCGTCGTCCTCTCCGTCTCCTTCTTCTTCTGTCCGCTCATCCTGTGTCTCCTCCCCGCCGTCCTCGGCACTCTCAGTCTCAACACTGTCTGTCATCTTGGTCACCTCCCGCTCCTCCTGCTCCTCTTGCTCTTCCTGTTCTTCTCCACCACTCACATCTGATCCGTTCACCGTGTCGCCGTCAGCGTGACGAAGGCGCTTCTCGTCGCCATCTTCGTCGATGTGCTCTTTGATCTTGTCGCGATTGAAGCGGAAGTCGCGCGACTGGCGCAGCCGGATCCACTGATCAAAGACCCGATCCTGTTGCTAGCAGAAACAGCGACGATCACCACAAAGTTAGTGTCAGACAGCATCGCATCTGTAGAGGACAACCACAATCCACGCATCGTCACCTTGGACAGCTTTGAGAGCTTGATCAGCGCGACGTCGAACTGCTCCATCTGGAAGATCACATCCGGGATAAGCTTCGCCTGCGCTGTCGTCGTTGAAGTCGCCGCGTTTGACTGCTTACTCTTGCCTTTCGATGCGCTCGCGAGCGCCACGCGCTTGCCTTCGTCGTGAATGCATGCGATGAACTGGAGCAACGTCGGCGTGAGCTCGCTGGCGACACGATCAAAGAGCCGCTGCAGGTACTTTGGCAGCGTTGAGTCCTTTCGGCGCAGCTTGCAGTTCACCATGACGACGAGCAGCTTGTACAGGCGGCCGATGAGGCGGATCACGCGGATCGACACGGCAACTTTGTTGAGATCCATCATCACGAACGGCATGAGGATCCCGCAGAGCTCAAAGAGCTTTCTGCAGATGCCTTTGTACTTCGCGTGGCTCTTAGACGTTGTGTTCGCGATGTCAAGCACCGACGAGCCCGTCTCGTCCTCCAGCGTCTGCAAGAGCGCCACATCGTCCTCCTTGAGCTTCATCGTCTGGCGCCGCTGCTGCGCGTCAAAGTCCTTCACCGTCGGCTCCAGTTCGCTCGTCGCTTCTTCACACCGAACGAGCACAGCGACTGCGCAGGTGATGATGCACTTATCATCAAATTGGTCAAGGTTGAAGCGGTCGGGAGCGTTCACAAACTCGGTCGCCTCCCCATCGTTGTCGCTACTATTCCAGTAGTGGAGCAGTCCTTTCGTCAGCTGGAGCGCAAAGCTCGACAGCAACCCGATCTCTGGATGCGGACGCAGAAACATGTGCACCATGGTCTCGAGCAGCTTCTGCGACGCAAAGTTGCTTCGCAACAGCGCGCGTCTCATCCAGGACTCGTACTTGGCGATCACCCTCGCAGGAAGTTTGCGCCACACAGACTTGATCACACCGAGCAGGACGATCGCTTCTCGCGCCATGTTCTTCTGCATCATCGCGTCCAGGAGCTTGTGGATCACCGTCGCGCAGTTCTCGAGTTTGCTCGTGTCGCCGTCGCCCATGAGGTCGTCTTCGTCCTGGAAGCCGACGCTCGAGAGCGCGTACGCGAGACAGTCGGCGGCTTCTTCGCTCGACTTCACCATCCACACGCCGCGCACGATCGAAGCAAAGATCCTGAGCGCTTCGAGGCGAATGTCCTCGATCTGGCTTGCCTGTGGGTTTCGGTTGCTTGACGAAGTTGCACTCGCCGCTTCGTGGCAGACATAGAAGATCCCGAACACGATCGAGCCGAGGCGGTCGACGAGCACGCGACTCTCGCCCACGAGCACCGACTTCGTGTTCAGCAGGCTACTTGAGGATGTGACCATGCTCTGCTGCGCGAAATCCACCAGGAGCGCAGCTTTCTCGAGCATGAATAACAGCAAGTGCTCGTCGTCTCTCGAGATGCACGAGACGTCTTCTTGCAGCTTCTTCTTGCAAAAGTCCAAGAGCGAGAGGATGCTCGAGGGCGAGAGCAATAGTCCGCTGTTGAACGACGCGTGCTCGCCGAAGAACGCAGCAAAGTCCTCGTTCTTTGCGCTCTGCTGACTTGAGCCTGAATCTGCTGTTGATGCTGCTGCTGCTGCTTGCCCAGACTGTTGCGGCTGCAGCTTCTGCTTGTTTGACGCTCGCCCTCGCTTCCGCTCCGTGCCATCGCCACCGTTCTTGCCTTTGTCCTCCGCCTCTCGCAGTCGCGCTTTCAGCCACTTGTGCATCTCCAGGTAGTGCACGAGAGTTGTCCACGTGGCTTCGTCCATTTTCACGCCGCTCGAGACGGATGAGCCGATCGTCCAGTTCATGCAGACCTCCCAGACGTCCAGCAGGATCTTCGCGAGCCGCTGGTTTGACTGACCCATCGCTGTTTGAGGCGCAAACGACAGGTTCTTGTCAATCTCGAAGTCTGCGAGCTCGCAGCGCTTCATGCGCTCCATCAGGATCGACACGTTCCGCTCCACGACCTCGAAACTCTTCTGCGCACCAGCCGTCTGCGTGGCCGGGATGTCATCGTCGCCTAGCATGTCGTCCATACCGTCCTCGCCCATGCTGTCCTTCTTGACCTCCAGCACGCAAATGAGCAGCACGTGGAGCAAATACCCGAGTGGCTCTTCGTAGAAACCTCGCTTGCGCGCGAGGCAGCTGTCAACTTTCAGCGGCGGCAGGATCGACTCGTTCTCGTCGTAGTACTTGGAGTAGTGCTGGAACGCGAGATCCAGGATCGACGGACGCAGCGTCGGGCACTCGTGGAAGACCTTGTCGAGCTCGGCGTAGAGCACGAGACGCACTCTCGTCTGCAGCTGGAACGCACGCTTGAAGATGCCACAGAACTGGCGGTAGAGATCCTCTGCGACCACCGCGTTCGCGTACTCCTGCGTCGCAATCTCGCTGTCGATCGAGCCGCCCTGCACGCCCTGAGACAGCAGGATGCTCGTGTTCTGCGAGTACAGCTGCGTGAGCGTGCTGCTGCGGCTGAAGATCGTGGATGAGAGGCACAACAGGAACGCGAACCCGATGATCGCGATCATCCTCGACTCTTCGTCTTTCCGAAACATCGCCTTGCGCAGCGTTAGGATCAGAAAGCTCTTGATGCTCGGACGCACTTTGAGCAGCGGACTCAGTGCCGAGAACAACAGCCGCGCGTTCTGCGGCGACATGTGCGTGACGTACTCCAGACACTCCTGCAGCCGCTCGATGAGCTTGTGGTTGATGTCCAGCGGGTGGCGCTTGATGATTCGGGCGAGCAGCCTGATCGCAGTCTTGGAGCCGCCATCCTGCACGATGATTGCATTCACGAGCTGGTCGACGATCTTCTCGCGCGCCGACGCGTGGTGCTGGAAGCAGCCGAGGATGATGCGGATCGCAAAGTCCACCCACAGGAGCTCCGCTCCATGCCTGGGACTCTGTTGCTGCTGCTTGCTTTGTGATGAAGCAGCGCTACTGGAAGACTCGTCATGTTTGCTGGCACCGTGCGCGAGCAGCAAGAAGCCAAAGTGCACCATCCGCTGCGTCACGGGGCTCCAGCTCCCGTCCTGCGGATGCACGATCGTGTCGAGGAACGCCGATCTCGTGGCCACCCCGCTGACATCGCTGGAGACGCCGTACTCGACGAGCGCCTCGGGCTGGTACGACTGCGCCACGCGCTGGACGAGGAAGCTGTTGACGCGCGCCTCGTACTTCTCCTGCGTCGCGATCGTGAGCAGCAGCCCCACGTCGAACGACGTCAGATCCTTCACGCGCAGCTCGTACTCGGCCAGGAACACTTTCGCGATGCTCTCGTCGTGCTTGAGCACGAGGTCGACGTGATACACCATGGTCGACAGCAGCACTTTGATCTCGCGACCAGGAGCCGAGCCAGTCCATCCACCTGACGAAGACGACGACGACCCATCGCCACCACCAGAAGCTCGCTGGTCGGCGTACAGCAGCGCGCTGCCGCTGGCGATCGCGTCGCACTTGCGCAGCAGCATGTTCATGAGCAGACGCTTACAGAACTCGTTCTTCGTGCGACCGATGAGCAGCATGACGTTGTAGAAGATCGTGGGCAGCGACTCGAAGCAGTCGTTGCGCTGCGCGCTGTGGCTCTCGTGCGCGATCTCGTCCGGGATCTCGCGGTTTGCCTCGCGGAAGATCTTGCCACAGAGCTCGCGCTCCTGCTCGTCATTGAAACTGAAGTCGCGGAACGTCTTGAGCACCTGCAGGAAGAAGCGCTTGGGCCACGCGAGCGCGAAGAACTTGGCGAGCACCTTGTCCTTGTACTCGCCTCCGGAGCACGCGGCGCTCATCGCTGCGTCGTCGAACTCCAGCATCGGACACTGCGCCACGCGCAGCAGCAGTTGCGGCAGCAGCTCGATCGAATAGAAGATCACGAGCCCGTCCGCCGGTCGGACGCGCTGCAGCTGATGGCAGAGCAGCACGCCGCGCAAGAGCTCTTCAATGACTGCTGGCAGGTCCGTGACGTTCAGGTGGTGCAGCTCGCGCAAGAGCACGTTGAGAGTCGCCGCCGCCAGTGCGTTCGGCGCATTCTGCGCGTGCATGCTCTGGATGGCCATCGCGAACAGCTTCTTGCGCCACTGCTCGCCCTCGTGTGCATTTGTCGGTGCGTGCAGCGCCCAAAAAACCGCTTGGAACGCATCGAGGAACTCATGGTCCTGGTACTGACTCTGCCCGACCCCCACTTGCGCCGCAAGTCGGTCCGCGAGCAGTGCTTTCATGCGCTCGACCCCGATGGACGCGACGAGCTCAAAGCCCCGCGCGTTCGCGTCGTCAGCAGCGCTGGTGGAGTTCCTGGGCTTTGACGCGCTCGGGTCGAAGCCGTCCCCCTCGCGCGAGCGGTACAGGCGCACGAGCTGCGCCAGTTGCAGCGCGTCGCCGCCATCGCCAATGGCGTCGTCGCTCATTTGACTTTTTGTTGCTGTTGCTGCGATGAAAACGGCATCACATGGCACTGTTGCGCTCCGTTGAAGTGCGATGTTACCGATACTGTGCTGACTCGCTAAAGTGCGAGAGTGTGCACAACCGCCATACGATTGGTCGATATTCGACAAAAAGCTCTGCGCGGGCTCCGATTGGAGCATATTGGTCGGCTGGAGTGTGTGGGCAAAACGCCGCCCCCTCGCCTCGCTCGCCTTCCGCTGCTGCTCGCGTGGCCAGAACAGCAGTCTTCGCCCAGCAAGCAGCACGCCTCTCGTCCCGTCCAAGATGCTCCACCTCCTCAAGAAGGCGTCCGCGGCCGCCAAGCCGAAGACCAACACTGTCCAGGCGCGCCTCATGAGCGGCGGCCACGGCCACGGCGGCCCGCCACCAACGGGCTTCGAGGCCAAGGTCCGCGCGGTGCTGCCACAGGACTACCAGGTGCGCGTCTTCGCTTTTTGTGATGGAGCTCGTGATGCAGTGCGCGAGACGCGTGGAAGCAGGCAGGAAATGCAAGCGGAGACAGAGAGAGAGGGTCGCGTCTGTCGTCGCGCTCGTGACTGCGATCGTGTAATGCGGCATCATGCGCATCCTCTGCTCCCTCTTCCCCGCGCCGCATGGCGTGATATCCATACGCTGTCCGCGATCATTCGCTGCCGCCTGTGGGAAGCTTTGGACAGCGATGCTGACTCTGTGATGCGATGTTGTGGTGTGTGAACAGATCGTGCTGGCCACGCTCGGCATCTACTCGAGCATCATCCTCCTCTTCAAGCTGAAGCCATCGAAGAAGCCTGCCGATGTCCCTGGTACGTTGCGTGAAGGAAGCTCTGTCGTGAATGCCATTTACCGCATTGTCGATCTCTCGTCGACTGACATCTCTCTCTCTCTCTCTTCTTGTATTACTGTATCCTGTAGCCGTCGCCGCATCGTCCGCCTCGACGTCCTCGACCATCCCGTCGCTCTTCGACGACGAGTTCGACGAGTGGTCGAAGCTCCCAGGCAACATCGAGCGATGGGAGAAGAGCCTCGACACCATCGGCGCTTAAGTGCGCACATGGCGTCGTTGTCTCGAAAAGTGTCCGCCCGCCCTCTATTGCTCCAACCCGATCGATCGCCTCACAAAGCGCAAGCGCTCCATGAAGCCAGGTGAAGCCACTCGTCGCAATGGAGGATGTGGGGATCGCATTAACTGAAAGAAGAAAATGAAAAAAGTCAAATAAAAAGAGAGATAACAAGCATGAGGGCATGATGCATGCGGACATGTTGCGGCTGCTGCTGCTGTGTGTGTGGCAAATGACCGCGGGTGTATATTTTCGTTCATCAGATAGAAGTACATCAAGAGAAATAAATGGAGAAGTCCTGGGGGAGGGTGATAAAATGAAGAGCGAGGGCTGGCGCTGTGGAGAAGACGCCGCGCTTGGAGATCAAATGGAAGAAGAAAACTCAGCAACCTCAGTCGCCGATGCAGCCAAACTCGCTCGAGCCGTCGCCGCGCAGGCGCTCGCACAGCATCGGCTCGTAGTGGTCGCCGCCGCGGTCGCTGCCCGTGAGCCGCATGAGCAGGAACCACGGCGCGTGGCCCTTCGAGTGGCTCTTGGCGCTCTGATTCAGATCCGCCTCGGCGCGCGGGCGGTGTGGCAGGAAGAACATCTTGCCGCAGCCCACGAGCACGACGAAGATGTCGCGCTGGTACGCGGTCGCGAGCGCCTCGAGCACAATGTCGTCGCCCCACGCAACGCGCGAGTTGTCCGGGTCGTTGTCCACCGACACGAGCCCCGAGCGGCTGTAGTTGAGCCCGATGAGAAAGTGCGTGTTCTCGCCGTTGCCCACTTTCATGTACTCGCAGTACGACTGCGCGTCGACGACCGGCTGCGCGTACTGCGAGTACACGACCTCGGCGGCTTTCCCCCACGAGTGCCCGCGGTCGTGGAGCTCCACGCACTTGGCGTACAGCAGATCCTTGTCGCTCTTGCGTGCGACGTAGCGGCGTGTCTGGATCGGACTCACACCCCAGCCGCCTTTGAGCGATGGGAAGTACAGGTTCTGGATCGCCGTCTCGATCTTCTTCCTCTCCTCCAGCGAGCTCGAGTCGAAGTGCAGCATGAAGTACTTGGTCGCTACTTTCCGGATCTCATGCGGCGAGAGCGGCTCGCACTCCTCCGTGTACAGCAGCAGCTGCTCCATCGACAGGAACAGGCAGTCGCCAAACGGTGCCACCGGCGCGAGGTACTTGACGCTGTACGCGATGTCGTGCGGCATGTACGACACGCCGTCCTCCTCCAGCACGCGCAGCAAGTCGCGGCTGCTGTAGTCCACGCCCGAGACGCGCTGCCACCCCATGCACACGGTCACGGGGCGATCCATCACGATCTGCCTGTCCGTCATCACGAACCGGTCCGAGCGCGCGAGCCGCGGCGTCAGCAGCGCTTGATCCGGCACCGCCTGCAATCGCATTTGTTGTCCCCATCAAAATAATAACACCACCACCCGTGAGCAAATGAACAACAGCACACAGACAAATACACAGCCACCACATGACAAAGACACCACGCACCATTTGCTGGTACTGCGAGTACGCCAGCAGACGCGAGTCCAGGATCTGCTGCGCGTCCGAGATCGCCTCGCTGAAGCCCTCAAACTTGGTGATCTGCGTCGACGCGTCGAGCGCCGGCAGGAACGGCAGCACCATGGGCATGTCGTCCAGCTCGATCGAGACGTCCGAGTCCTCGCTGCTGCTGTCGCCGTGGAGCGCGTCCGCATCGTCGGCGACAACAACGGCAGCGGCGGCGTGCTCCATCTCGTCCTCATGCTCTCTCTCGAGCGCGTCGTTATCAGATTCGTCGAGGAAGCGCGGGCTGCTGCCGTGCTCGGTGGACGACGTAGACGTGGGCGACGTCACCAGAAAGCCCGTGGACGACGTGAGCGACTCGCAGCGTGCCGCCTTGGGGCTCTGGTGGCGCACGAACACGTACTCGTCTTCCTTCGGGACGTCCTGCATGATGATGGCTCTCTCGCTTGTGGCGTTGCTGTCTATTTCCGCGATGGACGGGGATTAGTATGGCAAACTGTATGGGAACGAGAGAAGCCTTTTGAAGAAGCAATCGCGTCAGAGAACCCTCGTTATGATGCTATATGGTGTACCTGTTAATGGAGGGCTTCGGCTCACAGAAAGACAGCTTCCGGTCCAGAGCAAAACACAAACAACACCTGACGAGAAATGCCTTTATAAATCCACTGGACAGCTGGATGTTTTCTGATTCCAAAGCACTCAGCATAAAGTGCGCGCCAAAAGTTTAGAAAATTCTCGTTCTGGAACTTTTCTCTAACACTATTGCGCCAAATAGCACACAAAGCGGCTCAAATGAAAGAGCAAAGAACGAGAAGGAAAACAAGCCCACAGCAGCGCAACACGTCA
>JAADWH010000211.1:0-34265 GCA_023335995.1 Globisporangium nagaii
GATGAACGTGCCGAGGAATTCGGCCATGCACTCGCGCACGTGCACGCTCTGGACCGCGAACTTGGACTGCTTGTGGTATGAAGAGCTCACTGGGGGTATGCGCGGGGTCTCGGGCACGCTCAGGTACATCCCGCTCTCGACCTTGTCAGTTGTCGAGTCCATGGCGAGTGCGGTTGTGGCAGAGGTTGAGTCGCTCTGGAGTTGGTTTGGTGGCATAGCTCAGCGCTCGGAGCCTGTGTGCCGCTTGTTGGTTGTTGTTGGTTGACCGCTTGACGGTTGATTGAGGAATGAGCAAGACGAGCTCGTGGGAATGCGAGCGGTGCAGCGTGGCTGCTTGGTGCGCGTCGAGCAAGCGTCCATTCTCATCATGTCCACTGCTGTCCATCGCTCTCCTGCTGCGTCTTTGCTGCGAAAGAGGCGAGAGAGCCACGCAATGGGGAGAATTAATCAGGTGATAGTTTGTCCCGCACCTGCTGCTGGATTTCTGAAGCTGCTTGGGTGGCGTTTTGCTGCGTGTCTTTGAGACCCTGAAGTAGCGTTGTCCATTTTGACAGCCAGTCACATTTCCAGTCGGAAACACGACCGCGCGCCTGGATTCATGCTCGCAGCGTTTCTCTTAACGCCGCGGGATCTCATGCGACGCGTCGAACGCTGCATGCAGCTCGCTCGCCTCTCTGAACATTGGGACTGAATGCTGAGACGCATGCTCGTTTTGGCAGATTGCATCACGTTCGTAGAAGCCCGCCGCTTTAACGCGTTTTGACAGATATTCCACTGGCAGGAATGGGGTTGTGAGTTTTCGGTCCTTTTGCAGGAGCCGACGCAGTCCACGCAGCAGTGGCTAGCGATGAAGCTGCCACAGCTAACGAGCAACGGGTACGGAGTGTGGCCATTGAGCCCACTGCATTTGTCGTTCCGCCATCGACGGATTCGACCTCCTGCAGAGACCAGCCAAGCTAATGGTAAACCCTGACAGATTGAGAAGAGACAGAGAGTGTAGGCAAGAGCTACCCGTTCATCACAAGACTGCTTACAAAGAGCAAAGGACGATGGACCCATTGGAACGAGCGCACCTGTGGTTTTGCGGCGATCGCGTCAGACTCCGACAGCCAACGCGAGCTCGCAGCGCCTCGCTCTGCATCCTGGAGCGCGCTGCCAGACGCGCGCAGCGTTCGCTCTGAGGTGATCCATTCGCACGCCGTCGCCTTCTTCTTCTTCTTCTTCTTCTTCTTCGCCTGCCCGGACACAAATAAACGCAGCAGCTCGTCCATGCGTCTGAACTGTGGATCTGTCGCTCGTTCTGTCGCTCTTTCGAGCCCATAATCGCCTGCTGCAATCGCACTGCCATGCCACTCACGCATTCTGCACGCGCACGCTGTCCACAGGAACGTTCCTCTTGCTAACCATGCACGCTACTCGCGGCCACCTTCGTCGCACCCACGCTCTTCGTCCCGCTCGCGCTCTCGCTCTCACCTACAAATGCCACATGTGCCCGCATGTACCAGCTCACTACCACAGCAGGCTTCTTCACTCGCGAATGGAGCCTCACCCGAGGATTATTCTCCTCGTCCTCACCACCTCACGCCCGCTGCGGTCAGGTCCGCACGGCTGTTTTCTCTCTGGGCTCGTCGTGCATTCATCGCTGCCACGTGGGGGTTCTCTGCGGCCGCGCTGCGTCGAGTCACGACACTGGAACGCGGCCGTCGAGTCTGCGTCCGCACCTGCACCTACAGCTGCTACTGCCACCGTCTGCGCATGCATGCAAACGCCGGGGAAGGCAGTCGCGCTGGCCCAGGGCCACGTGTGCAGCTCGCCGCGCGCTCCTTGGGCGAGGAGAAAAAGCCCGCATGCATTCGTCTGCAAGTCTGGCTCCTCGTTTCTGCGCATCTGGTTCCCATCGCTTCCAGAGAGAGAGAGAGAGAAGAAAAAGATGTTTGCGCAAAAGCGGGTACTTTTCTCCCCCGGCTCGAGTGACCATCCGATCGGGATGAATACTGACATCCGGGCTCTCGCTCGCAAAGTGACAGCTCGGTAACGACGCCGCGTCGCTATGCAGAGGTCTGAGTCGACATGTCAGCATTCGTACTTTGGACGGCACTCGACGGTAGGCTCGCTCGTGACGCACTGAGACGTCGCACACTCGCAGAGTTCACGCGATTCCATTCCCTTCTGATCTCGCTGTCAGCTGACATTGCATACTTACAGAGGGTATGCTTTTTAGCTGATCAAGTATGGCTATTGGCCATGTCAACTGTTTGTCAACCCGTACTCATTCACGCAAATCACCAAATCTGACAGTGTATGCGCTCACACATCGAGCCAGTGACGCGCACCGGATCCCGCTTTCTGCGAATATTCTTGCTGTCAGGAGCGCGACTTGCGGTCCGTGGTCGGAAGACGACGAGGAGCTCCTGCTCCACATGCGCCCGCTCGTCTTCTCGAACGCGACGGCGGCGCTCACCGCAGCGAACGCCGTTCTCGAAGCCCACCCACCACACCACAGCCCCTTTCTCTGCGTCGCTGTTGGCTCGAGTGCGCATAGGCGATCGCTTCAGCTAGTGTGCAGCATCGCAACGAGGGAAGGACGACTGCACTGCAGTGCACTGCACCAGGAGCTCATTCTTGATTTTGAGATCCCAATGCCAGCAGCGACGTCTTCGATTCCTTCCACCCCCGCCCAGCGCAATCGCGACCATGAATACGAATCGGAGACCCAGCAGCAGCAGCACAATCACAATCACAATCATGAACAGCAGCAGCAGCGTGGCGCCGCGGTGGCGTCCTCGAGCGCCTTTGCGCTGCGCAAACAGTGGGAAGCCAAGCTTGTGTCGCTCCAGCGCGGTATGGAGCACGTGCAGCACTGCCGCGCCGGGGACGCCTGCGGTAGCTCGCTCTGCCACTCGACGCGCCGTCTGATGCAGACGTACGAGAACCACCAGTGCCCGTCCGCGAGCGACGGCAACAGCGCGAGCGCCGTCGACTGCAAGGTGTGCAAGCTCTGGGACTTCCTCATGACGAGACGCACGCAGATGGCCGCGATCGCGCAGCTCCGCCGCCCGCTCACGCACCACCTCCACGCGAGCAGCGTGTCCTCGTCTTCGTCCTGCAGAGGCGCGGCAATCGCAGGCTCGCGCCGCAGCGCCGCGTCGGTTTACAGTCGCGTGCTCGCGTCGCAAAAGGAGGCGCACCACCTCTCGGCGCGCAGACGCTTCTAAAGCCTCTGAACGAGCTACGAGAGCAAGAGAGCGATGGACCCACGTCGTCGTCAACGGAAGCGAAGGACAATCACGACAGCGAGAGGAGACACAGATACCCAAACAAGAGAGACCCATGGGGGTGGAACACGCCAGTGAGGACGCTTCTATTCACAAGAGGAGCAAGAGCACGACGACGCCAAGAGCCCAGTCAAACGGGGATGGATGAGCAGCTAGCGCTCTGACTTATAACCCCAGGTCGGCAAACCTAACAGCAGAGAAAGAGATAAGAAGAAGAAGACAAGCACGTAGCAAGTAGCATAGGACAGAGAAACACACAGGAACAGTAGCAACAGAGTAAGTCAGTCATGAGAGCGTGAGCAGAAGAGAGCAGAGCAATACCAGCACCACCCGAGAAGTACAATACACCACTGTAACACTAGCCAGCTCAACCCATCGCCACGTACTTTTGCTGCTGCTCGGTCGAGAGCCGCGCGAGCGCCTTCTCGAAGTCCGCGTCGTCGTGGTAGAAGATGAGCGCCTGCTGGAACTCGCGCAGATCCACGTCGTACTTGGCGCAGATCTGCTCCGTGAGCTCGCCCGAGCGCCGGATGTACTGCTGCGAGATCTGCTTGCGGCGCTCGGCTTCTTTCGCGCCGCTCTTGTTCAGCGTCGTCGCGATCTGCTCCATCTCCTGTGTCAACGACGGGATGAGCTCTTCCATGACCTTGAGCACCACGGCGAGCTCCACGCTCGGCTTCTCGTCCTTCACCATCTATCAGAGAACCCACAATATCCGCACAACCTATCAGATCAACCTGGGTACATCAGAGCTACGATCGTGAACAGCATCGCCGTACCGCTCGCTGGTGAGTCGGGATGAGCGGCTGGCGCGAGCCCGTGACCTTCCAGCGCATACGGCCGAGGCGCGAGACGAAGCCACTGATTGCCTCGGCCTCAGCGGGCGTGATCTTGCCGTCCTGGCTGCCGCCGGGCAGCGCGCCGTCGATAAGGCGCTGCATCGCCTCGGCCACCTGCTCCTTCTTGACGTAGTTGTTGCGGAACACCGCGTCCTGGACTCGCTCAAGTGTCGTCTCGAACTCGATGCTCATGTGCAGCGCGAGCTGCTCCGGGGCGAGCGCGAGGCTGCCGTTGTTCGCCTCCTTTTCTTTGTCCACGCGCTGTTTGAGGTCCGCGAGCATGCGGTTCGTGAGCACCTCCATGTTCTTGTCGATCTCTTCGTACAGGCGCAGCAGCGCCGTGACGTTCTGGATCGGGTTCACCGCGTAGCCTCCTTCCGCGCGGCTCTCCTCGCACCGGGCAGGAGACGAAGCGGATGCGGATGCGGCGAGGCCCACCATGGCCATCGCAGCCGCTGCGACTGCGGCAGTCAGCATGTGTGTCGAGCGGTTGATGGGCGATCGCTGCTGGCTCCATCGCGACGCAACGGCAGTCGATGGTGCGCGCACAGCAACAGCGTTACAAGGAGTGCTACCAATAGACGCGCTGATGCATCGCGCCTGCTGGAGCGCGCGGCGAGCCGCAGCCACAGCCACAGCCGCAGCAGCATTCGCTCGTGACATCCTCGCCATCATCCTCGCCAGCTTCGCGATCGATGTCTGAGAGCGGGAGTGTGTGTCCTTCGCCAGCGCTCCGTCGCCATCTATTGGCTCAAATTATTGTGAATACTGCACGCCATTGGACAGAAATGTGCACATCGCGTACGATTGGCCGAAAAGAAATATTCGTGCAGCTCCATCCATCCGTCTCCGTTTGGCTCGCGATCGAAGGGGGAAAAGCAAATCGCGACGCGCAGGACAGCACGAGCTCCGCGCCTCTCGACCCCGCCCGACCGCAAGAGACTCTCGCACGCACGCACGCAAGCATGGCTGTGAACGAACTGGTGCTGGCCACGGAGGCCGTGATCGAGGTGAAGGTGCACCCGGTGGTGATTTTCCAGATCCTGGACCGCGCGCTGCGCCGCTCGGAGGAGCAGGACCGCGTGATCGGCACGCTGCTCGGTCGCGTCGAGAACGGCGTGGCCGAGATCACCAACTCGTTCGCCGTGCCGCACCTGGAGAACGGCGACGAGGTGGCCGTGGGCAAGGACTTCCACACGCAGATGTACGAGCTGCACCAGCGCGTGAACGAGAGCGAGATCGTCGTCGGCTGGTACGCGACCACGGCCGAGGGCATGTCGGTCACCACGTCGCTCGTGGACGAGCACTCGTGCCTCATCCACGAGTTCTACGGCTCCATCTCGGAGATGCCCGTGCACCTGGTGATCGACACGAGCCTGAGCACCGACCAGCTGCAGGTGTCGGCGTTCGTGAGCACGCCGCTCGAGGCTGCCGAGTCGGCGCTCGTGAACCAGTTCAAGCAGATCCAGGTGACTCAGAAGGTGTCGGAGCCAGAAGCGATCGCCTGTACGTGCATGAAGTGTGATATGTCGGTGCTCTCTATTGTGTCCCTTCTGTGGTGTGCTAACGTTTCTCTCTCTCTCTCTCTCTCTCTCTCTCTCTCGATGACAGTGAGCGCCATGGCGCCAAAGGAGGATGCCGAGAGCGCGTCGCTGCCAACGGAGCTGGCGGCGCTCGAGGACTCGATTGCGCGCCTCTACCAGTGCCTCGAGAGCGCCGGCGAGTACGTGGGCGACGTCGTCGCGGGCAAGCTGCCGGCGAACGCCAAGGTCGGCCGCGAGATCGCGGACGCGCTCGCGTCGATCCCGGCGATCCGCCCGGACCAGTTCGACCAGATCTTCTCGAGCGGCATCCAGGACCTCCTGATGGTCTCGTACCTCTCGGGACTCACGCAGGCACAGCTCTCCATGGCGGAGAAGCTCATCAACACCTAGGTTTTAGTTCTGTGCGCGCGAAGGAATTTATAGGCGAGAGAGCGCTTTGCTTGCCCGTGGTGGCGCTGGCGGTGAATGGGAGCTCGAGGCTTGAGCGTTCAGTCGTAGGTCACCTGGAAGAGCAGGCACTCTTCGTTCTGGTCCGTCTGCCTGTCATTAATAAACAGATACATGTTCTCGCGCGTTCTGTGCTCCACGGGCGTGAACCCGAGTCGCAGAAACGCCGTCCCGCCACCTGGGATCTGCAGCACAGGGTCGCGAGGCTTCAGCAGCGCCGGCGAGCTGGAGCGGAGCAGGATCGTCTGCTGCTGGTCCCACGGGTTCGCGTACGAGATCTTCTTCTGCGCAGCCTGGCCGAGCGGCAAGCGCAGCTCGTACGTCTTCGTGATCAGCGGCAGCGAAAGCGACACGTGGACGATCCAGGCGCCGACGAGCTCCTGGCTCTCGACGTCCACGAGGTTCACGAACACGCGGCAGCCGGCGCCTTGGAGCTGCTGACTGGAGCAGAACGCAAACTCGATGCGGTTGAACGCGTTCGGGACGAGCTGGAACACCTGCGCGGGGCGAAACTGGATGCGGCCCATGTGCTCGAACGTCGTGAAGCATCTGACGTGTCTCCTCCCGCTGCTGCTGCTGCCGTCTCCTCGGATCACCAGCTCGTTCTTCACGCTCTGCCCCATGACGGCGTGGACGTCCAGCCGCAGCTTCGCCTGGATGCGCACCTGCCACACCTCGTAGATCTTCGCGTAGTACTTGTCTTCGTAGAGCACGATGTAGAACTCCTCGAGCGAAGGGTACTCGCCCACCCGGCACTTCAAAACCACGATCCGCTCTCGACTGCCATCATCACCAACAGCGTCATCGCCAGGAGGATCGGCGCCGTCGACTGCGACGCTCGGGTCCATGCAAACCAGATGCTTGCCGCGCGGACACCGCAGCTTCCATCGCCAAATGGATCCGGACGGGTGCGAAAAGCGGAGCACGCGGTGGCAAATCAACGGCTGCGGGTGAAGCTGCAGCTTGAACAGCGCGACTGTGTGTCCGTGAGTGCAGCTCCGGATCACCAGCGACACCGGAACTGCTTTCTCTTCGTCGTGATTGCTGCTCGTCTGTCTCCGATTCGTAGCCTTCAGGTTGGTGTCCAGCCATCGCAAGCGAACGGGGATCTGGATTCGGTCGTGGCCGTCCATGACGACCTCGTTGTGGTCGTCGATCATCTCTCTCTCCACAGGCTGCTGCGCTTCGCCGATCTCAGAGCTGCATCCAAACGCGAGCGGCAGGTTCTGGCGGTAGAACTCCCACTCGGAGCCGCTCCTGACAATGTCGATGTCCACCAGCACAGCTTCGTTCGCGCTTTGTGGGAGCACCATTTCCATTCGGAACCGCTCGTGGTGATTGTACGGATTCTGGAATGGCAACTCAAAGAAGAGCAGCGCGCCAAAGTGAGGGGAGAGCGCGATCGACGTCGTCACTTGGTCGCGCACGAGCGCGTACACAAGCGACTTCTTCTGTCCGTCGCGGTAGTAGGACAGCACGCGCAGCAGCTGGTTCTTCTCGTCCGCGAACCGCCGCAGCGAATCCTCGGCTGCGAGCTGCTGGCTTTTCGCCAGTCGCGATCGCTGCTGCTGGGCTTGCTTCGTCTTTGCGACAGCACGAACGAGCTGCTTCTGCGCTGTCGTCTCCTCTTTGATGTGGTGCTTGTAGCGAGAGAGTCGCTCGAGCTGCCGCGCGTAGAGGTAGTCATTCATTCGCGTCGTCGGATGCGGGGTACCTCGCATAAAGCCGCCGTCGGCGTTATCGCTCTCGCCGTCGTGATCGGACAGCAGACTGAATCCGAGCTCCATCAGCACCTGCAGGAACTCGACCCGCAACAACTCGTCTCGCTTCTCCCGCGCACGAGCCGAGCTCCGGTGACTCGAGAGACTGCTGCCGCGTCCGTTGCCGTCGTCGAGGAACTTGGTGATGACTCGGAGCGGCAGGATGCCTCGCGAGTACGCATCGACCGCAGCTTTCCGAAGCTTCAGCTCCACAGATCGAATCTGCGGGTCGTGGTGGAACGAGTACGAGCAATCGCTGGCACTGCTCACCGCTCTCGCACTCTGACTACTCTGTGTCTCACCTGGAGAAGCAGCAGCATTCTGGGATTCTCCTGTAGTGGTCGCCTTCTCGCTCGGATTCTCGTTGAGTCCGGACAACTTGGCTGCGACAGCAGGCTTTGACATCACTGCATTTGACTCGCCTGCTTCACTTGTCAGCCCTGCAGCTTTTGGTGCTGGCTTGAGAGACGACGCTCGTGTTGCTGCAGCTCGAGGAGTTGTTGCAGCTCCAGCGCCTCCTTCCTTTGACGCAGATGTCGCTGGTGTCGCTGCTTTCGAGCCCAGTCTACTCGGCGGAGGCTTGAGTGACGACGTTCGGCGCACCGGAGCCTGAGAGACGGTGTCGCTCGACACTCTCGCAGACACTGGTGCTCGCTTTGGAACTGCTGCGGAAACCACGTTTTCCGTGGAGGGTGCTTCTTCTGCGGGAACTGTACTGCCTTCACCCGAGACTGGCGCGTCAGCTGCCGAGTCGCTTCCAGCAGTTGTGCTGAGAGCAGGCGGATCCATTGGCGACGGATCGCTGATGAGCTGCACCAAGTCCTGAATACTGATCTCTCCCTGCTGTTTCTGATCGAGTTCCTTCGCCATCCCTTCGATCTCCGGGTCGCTTAGTTGCTCAAACTCACCTCCGAGCTTCTTGACACCGCGAGAGAACTCTTCGTACGTCAGCCGACCATTCTTGTCGTCGTCAAAGTGATCAAACGACACCTGAATGTCGACGCCGTGCTGCATCGCATTCACCAGAAGAGTCCGAAGTTTGTCGAGTCCGATCGCCACTGCTGATGCAGAAGCAGCATCAGCAGCAGAAGAAGAAACAATAGAGTTTCTCCGCGTCTCCGCAGCCTTCGCCGCTCGGGGTGCTGCAAAGGACGAGGCGCGCTGAGCAGGAGCTATGGCTGGCTTCTTGGTAGTGCTGCTATCCGCTGGCTGGCTGTCAGTGCCAGCAGGTACAGTGCCGTCGGTAACTGCGGGCGTCTCAGAGTCCGTCTTGGCACGTCTCGACGCGAAGGACGGTGCTTTCGCCTTCGACGCCGCAAGAGACGATGATCGGAGCGGAGGTTTTCGCGCTCCTGGAGTTGCTGGTTCTGTCGCGTCCGGCTTTGCTTCTTCTGCAATCGAAGCTGGTGCTGTCGCTTCGGAGGCTCCAGCGTCTCCGTTGGGAGTGCTGGTGAGCTCTCTGGAATCGGCGATCTTGACTTCATCGCCAGGTTTCGGTTCAACACTTTGCTCAGCTTTGTGTTTCTCGACAGCAGTACCGCCAGCGATCTTCTCCTCGGTTGCACCATGATTGTCTTGCGCAGTGTGCTGAACTGCTTCGCTCTCGGTCGCGTTCGAGGCGTCCGCTGCGTCAGCATTGAGTTCAGCTTTTACCGCATGGTCCTCGGACTTATCACACTTGCTCTGTTCAGATGAGACGCCAGGATCGGTCTTCACGAACGCTCTGAACTCGTCCAAGGAAACACTCCCGCTCGTGTCCTTGTCCAGCTCTGCGACAAGGCTCTGCAGCTCGCTTTCGGTGACATCTTCGAATCCGGCGAGCGCTCTCATCCCTTGGAAAAACTCGGCCGTCGTGATGTTGCCATCTCCGTCACTGTCGAAGTGGCTGAAACACGCACTGACATCATGCCCGCTCTGCTCTGCTTGCTGAAGCAGGTTCCGCAGACGGTCTGTCGCCGCAAGATCTACCGCTGGTTGCGTGCACGTTTTCTCGTTCGGAGGCGGTGATTTCGTTGTTGACGCTCGTCGGGTGGTCTGCGGTCGTGCCGACTCCTTTGACGCCGGCTTGCCGTTCAAGCTTGACTCGGGAGGCTGCTTCGCTGTTTGCTTTTGGGATCCGTGAAATAGCTGCTTGAACTCCACCATCGAAATCTCGCCGCTGTCGTCTCGATCAAGTCTGGTGAAGATCTCGCCTAGTGTGTCGTCGTCGTCGTCTACGCCAAGCCCCAGCTGCTTCATGCCGACGACAAACTCGCTTTTCGTGATGTTCCCGCCGCTGTCTTTGTCGAAATGCTCAAAGCATTTGTGAACATCAAACCCGTGCTTCGCTGCCTCTGTCAGCAGTGCTGAGAAGCGTGCCATCAGCGCATCCGACGCCGACGCGCCACCACCGCTCGCTTCTCCGAGCAACGCTTTAAACTCCCGCAACGAGATCTTCCCACTGCCGTCGCCATCGACTTCAGCCAGCATTACGTCGAGTTCGTTGTCGCCGATGTCGTCGAAGCGACCAAGCTTTCGCAGAATGGTCTTGAGCTCGTCTCTTGTGACTTCGCCGTCGCCATCAACATCGAACTCCGCGAACATCGCGCTTGTGTCGATTCCCATTGCCTTTGCCTTCAGGAGAAACGTCCGCAGCCTCGTCACTGGGTCTTCTCTCTTTGCTGGGTCTGCGCCTGGCGTGGATGCTGCTGGATCTGCAGTCGCTGGGCTTGCTGGTTGCTTCAGAAGCGAGCACAGCAGCGACAGATCGACCTTCTTCGAGTCGTCTACGAGCTCAAAGTAGGGCAGCAGAGGCTTGATGGCGTCCATTTGTTCCTTCGTGAGCCTCAAGCCCTTTGTGCACAGCTGCTGCCACTTTCCGAGCGCGAGCTTGCTCGACTGCTTCTCGAGATTCGCCAGCTTCTCTTCGTGCGGCGAGAAGAAGCCCATCAGAGCGACCTGGTTGCGCTGGATCTCGTTCGCGAAACTCTGGAACTCCTGGAACGAGACTTCGCGGTCGCCATCTGCGTCAAACCTAGACGCAATCATCGCAGTGTCTTCTTTCGTGAGCCCTCCCTGGCCGCGGAAAAGCTCCTCGAGCGCTTTCTGGAACTCGGAAATTGTGATCCTCCCGTCCGCATTCGCGTCAAACTGCTCGAAGATCTGCTCGATCGTCATTCCTGCCTGGAGAGCTCGGACGAGCAGCTTGATGAGCTTCTTCTCGGCTTGCACTCGACCCGCATCCTGCTGCATCTGCGTCTGTTGCTCGAGCGCCGTTCCTGTGATGCCGCACAGCGCGAGGAACTCACGATAGTCGATCTCATCGTCTCCATTGGCGTTGATCTTCTTGACGAATGCGTGGATTGATTCCAGCTCGAGCGCTTTGATCGAGATCGAAGTCGAGGCTGGTGCAGTCTCAACAAGAGTGCTGCTACTGGAGCCGACGACTCCATCCTTCGGTTGGAGAAGCTGCTGGAGAGCTTGAGCGAACTCGGACACGGAGAGCTTTCCGTTCTTGTCTTCGTCGAAGTGCGCAAACACCTGTGCCAGCTCGATCCCCTGCGCTTCGATCCGCTTCAAAGTCTCGCGGATGGTCGCTTCGATGTCGTGGAGGGTCTCCTTCACAATCTCCGCTCTGTTCGCCTCGATTGAAACACCGAGCGACTGGAGAAACTCTTCGTACGAAATCTGTCCGTCCTTGTTCTTGTCAAACTCCGCCATCAAGCTGTCTCGGTTCTTCACCTCCTGCTCTTGCGGGACGCCGAGCTTCTGCAGCGCTCGGCCGAACTCGTCGTACGACAAGTTGCCGTCACCAGAAGCGTCGAATTCGGCGAAGATCTTGTGGATCGGAATCCCTTTCTCCATGGCTCGAACGAGGATGCGCTTCACTTCGTCTCTCCATTGGGCGACACTCTTCTCGTGAGACCCTCGCGCTGCAGAAGACAAGAATGCACCAAACTCTTTGTAGTCGATCTTGTTGTCGTTGTTCGAGTCCATTGCCGCCCCGATCGCCGCCAGATCTTCGTCGGTGATGTCTGCGAACACCGTCCCCATCGATCTCAGCGCTCGGACGAACTCTGCTCGCGACAGAAATCCGTCTTTGTCCGAGTCAAAGAGCTCGAATGCGCCGTGCAGCCCAACCTGGTTTGCATTCACGATCGAGAGCACTCGCTTGAGGCGATCGACATGGACAGCGCTCGGAGGTTGGCTCTTCGGTGCTGCCGGCTTTGCTTCGAGCTTGTTTTTCTCGTCTACTGAGCTTGGGGTCTTGGTTTGCTGATCTTGCAGCTGAGGATTCACTGACAGAAGCGCCAGCAGACCCGTTTTGCCGTCCCGGTCGCACCGGATCCTCGTACTGCGCTGAAGCGACGAAGAGCTGCTCTGCGCTGGCTTCGAGCCAAACAGATCGCACAGAATCGCGATCTCTTTCGGAGATAGCGACGTGGCGTCACTCAACCCGCGCCCTTGCTGCTCTCGCCGCACTGCCTCGCCCTCTCTGCTGCGCGTCCGACGCGCTTTGCCTCTGTCGGCTCCGTAAAAACCCTCTTGCGACAACAGACGAAACAGCTCTGCGTTCGAATCCACCAGTGGACGAGCACGAACGCGATGCTTGACTCGAGAGTGGGCTTTGTCGCCTCCACCGTCACTGCTTGGATTCGCTGGAGCATGAGGTGTTCCTGGCGGAAGCGGCTGCGAGATCGTCGCATGCTGACCTTTGAGTCCATAGTTGCTCATCAAAAACTGCACTTTCCCGACGACGCTCTTGCCCGCGCTGGTTGGTGCGCCGTCCATGTCGGTACAGCTGAGCTCGTCAGCGTCAGCGCCGCAGGTGTCAATCGGCTGAACGATATCCACTTCCGCCTGGCACTTCTTGATGCCACTGCCCTGGCGCAATAGCTCGTGCAGCGGTATCGCGAGCGTCCCGATCTGGAAGAGACTGTCAGCGTCCCACACATCGACGTACAGGTTCCTCTTCAGCATGTACTCGGCGAAGCTTCGCGTCTCGAGCGGATCCAGCGTCGCAGTCGTGTCGACATCGAACTGGATCGCAAGCGACGGCTTGCTCGCAGGGCTTTCGCGCATCAGCAGAAACGTCTGGCTGTCGCCGCCAGCGCCGTTGTCGAACGCCTTGCTGAGCCGCAACGTCTCGGTTCGCGTCGGCGAAAAGTTGTAGAACTGGAACGTGAAGTAGACTCGCGACGGAGCGAACGGGTTTGCGCCGAGCGAGCGATACGCCGCGAAGTGGAATCGGATCTCGTGCGCCTTGTACACATCACTGAGCTCCACTTCGAGGGACTTCGCAACTGGACGCACTGATCCTCGAGCACCTTGCTTGAAGCTCGACAGCTGGTTTCTCGATGACGAGTCGGAGCCTTGCTTCGTCGCGCTAATGTCGTGTGCGTCCATGAACCCGTAGCGCGTTAGCAAGGTCTTGGAGGCTCGACTCAGCTCTGATGTCTGGGTCTGGGCTGGCAGAGGCAGCGGGTCCACTACTGCGCTGCCTGCCTGCTTCTTCTTGGACGGAGACGCTTGCGGCGATGCGTGCGGTTGATTGCTCTCGCTGTTCTGGCGCTGAGGACTCTTTGGCGGCGCTGCAGTCGCTAGCGCATTCAGCGTTTGCGCCAACACGGAGTTCTTCTCGGCTTTACCGAGCAGCTTCGTCGCCCAAAGGTCTGCGGCGTGCACTTTTGTCGGAGACGAGTGCCCATCGTCGCTCTCGTCGTCATCGCTGGAACCACCGTGCTCGTTATTGTTGGGTCTGCGGTACGACTTCGCTGGCGACGGCGGCCGCAACCGCTTCGGACTCGGAGATCCAGGTTTCTTGTCTCTCGTCCCTTCGCCGTCGATCAGGATGCGCAAGTCCACGAACGCAATCGAGTCGCTCAGCGCGAGTCCCTGCTTCTCCAGCGGCTTGCCTCCTTGGTTCGGCGGAGTGTACAACGGATTGTCAGAGTACGGCCGGCACGGTGCGCCAGAAAGCAGCTCGACGTGCAAGATGCGGCGCCGCTGCTCCTCTTCTTGCAGCACGCCGTCGCCTCCCAGCGCCTGCGGTGTCTCAGCCATGAACAGCGGCTCACTAGCCTCTGCCGTAGCATGGTGCTGCTTGTCGTACAGGTACAGCTTCTTCCCATCGCTCGGCACCAGCGTGCGAGTTCCCATCGTCACGAGCACGACGTCTTCTTCGGGCGGGAGTGGCTTCTTCGCGTCGATCGCTTGCTGCTTCGTTTTCGGCGGCCACGCGATGCGAAAGTGGACAGTGAACTGCAGAATCACCACGATCGCAAAGTGCGGGTGGAGCACAAAGCCCTTGAGCTTCGCTTGGTTCGACACGCAGCGCAAGTGGTCGCTCCCCTGCTGCTCCGCTTTGAGCGGGATTGTGTGCAGCCTCGTTCGGAAGCACCGACCGTTGTGGAGAGCGAGTTTGAGCACACGCGCGGACACCTCGCCCTCGATACTCGACGCGCCGTCGTGGATGGTTTTCCGGCTGATTTTCAGCCGCGCGACGAGGTTCGCCTCAACCTCTTCGCGCAAGTGGATCGCAACTCTCGTCGCGAACACGTTGATTGTGAAGTCTTCCTCCAGCAGAATCGTCTTCGGCACGAGCGACGCCAGCTTCACAAACGTAGCAAGCGCTTCCTCGAAAGTCGTGTCTGCATCCTCGCGGAGCAGCATCTTCGGGTTCTTGCCGACGTCGATGTTCGCCAAGTTGCCGTTCTTCAGTCCAGGGATGGTTTCGAGCGCACTCACGAGCTCGTTCTTGCGAAGGAACATCGAGATCGCCAGAAGCGGTTCGTAGAGCAC
Source organism: Globisporangium nagaii (assembly GCA_023335995.1). Lineage (NCBI taxonomy): Eukaryota > Oomycota > Peronosporomycetes > Pythiales > Pythiaceae > Globisporangium > Globisporangium nagaii. The sequence goes on from JAADWH010000211.1 coordinate 14,646, forward strand.
CAGCTGGTAGCAGAACTTGCACCGGTCCTGCTTCTCTTGTGCGTGCCACATCGTCGACGGGATCTCCCACAGCACGCGCGGACTGCCGACAAACACGTTCACCGACTCGCCGCTCGCTCCAATCGCAAACGCCGACTGCGGGGTCTTCGCTTTGCTCTGCGTTCCAGCGCCAGCCGACTGCGATGAGGTGAACAGAGGCAGGATCGTCCAGCCACAGCCGACAACGCTGATCGTCGCCTTGGAGTCTGGATCTTTCTCGTACGCGACGAGCTCGACGATGCCCACGCAGTTCGCGTCGACAACGTCCGAGGTGAAGTATGCTCGAAAGTTCAGCACCACGTTCTCCACGACGTGTCGAACTGTGTTGTCCTTCGCGTGGCGGTCCTGCTTGATCTGGAACGCGTCGACCGCGATCTCGGGACTGACCCACGTGTTGCCGAAGAACCTTTTCGAGACCGAGTGGAACAAACTCACGTGCACGCCAAGAGTGACCAGCAGCTCGTCGTCTTCATCGCTCTCTTCATCGCTCGCTTCGTTCTCGTCGCCGCCGCGTGACACTGGAAGACTCCACGACCGAAGTATCGAGTCTGGGAGCACCCAGTTCGCCGCCGACATGATGTGAAGCGAGTACCCTTTCGCTTTGTCGACGCGGACGACGGTCGCCGGCACCGGCAGCACGATGATGCCAGCCCTGAACTTCTCGAACTGCTTCTCTCGGACGCGCCACAACGATGTCGAGCTCGATGGCGTCGTGGTAGCCGAGCCGCGATGCAGACGGTGTGACTTGCTGCCACTCACAGCTTGTCGTCTCTGCTGCCGATCTCGGCGCCTCAGGGCAGTCGGTCGTCGAACTCGCTGCGGCGATCTCAGTGTCGATGAAGCACCAGAGGAGGAGGAGTGCGGAGACGACGGTCCATCTCGCTCGGAGCTGGACGACCCTGGCTCGGAGCTGCTCGCCTCGTCCTGCTCGCTCATTGCGACCCTATCGTGTTGTGTGCGATCGCTCTCGCTGAAGAAATGGCAAATGAAAGGTCACACGCTCACATCGTTGGAGAAGAACAGCCTCTCGCGTCGTGAAGAGGCGCAGAGGATCTATGAAGGCTAAATACGACTGACAGGGGACGACAACACTCCAGAGCAGCAGCAGCTGTGTCCGCTGCCCACCACTTGCGCGAGAAGCGTGCTTGCTGCCCAGCATATATTGCAGCTTGATCAGTCGATGCGCGGCCGCTTGCTGTGCGTGAGATACCGCTCGTCCCCTTGTGAGGAATCGCTCTCTTTCGCTTCGTCGCTGCCAGCATCGTACACGACTCTGCAGTCAGTACTGCAGCAAGCGGCGAGAGGACAAATCAATCAGCTCTCTGTCCAGACGACTCACCCTCCAGCAATGGCTTGACGGAGCATCGGCAACTCTTCCTCGCTACGGACAAGAGGCGTGCAGCATTAGCCAAGCAAACGCAAAGCAAGGCGAGACAGGTAGCCATTCGAGATCACACAGCAGTCCTGTACCTCCGAGTCTGCGATGCCGCGGGGAGAAACGTCGTGATCGTCGAGAGCGTGATCTCGACTGAAAACTTGGCCATCGACGTCGACTCGGCAGCGAAGAGCACGGGGCTGAGACACGCACGTTCGCTCACGTTTAGCTACCACAGCACACTCCTGGGAATCTGTTGCCTTCTCGCATTGTGGACACGACGTACCTCCCTCCCGAACTGAAGAAAAACGACACCTCGAGGATGTCGCTCGTCTTGCAGAACGCCAGCAGTGCCTTCGGAACACGACGACACACACAGAGCATGTCAGCCACGCACATGACAGTCAGAAAACACCCTGCATGCAGAGCGATAATGTCGTCGTCCAGGGTCGCACCCGAACTTCTTTGAGGCAGAAGATGAGCTGCACGCACGAGTCGATCTGCGACGCGCTCGGCGCGAGCGCGTATTCGTTGAACTCTACGCTCTCGACTGCTGTCTCCGTGTGCAGCTGTGCTTTGCCTGCAGATACACGGACACATGAGCAAGCGCACATCGTTCGACGCCATTGTCAAATCACTCTCGATCGTAACACGCACGCGCCAAGGAGCAGCATGTGGTGCGCAGTGTATACCATCCGCAGCGTTGGCGATGTAGCTCTCAAACTTGACGTGGGTCGACGTGCAGCTCACGCACACCTCGCTGCTGTGGTGGATGTGGCCAAGCAGGGACGCCAGGTGGTACTGCCGCGTCACGATGCGGTTCGCACAGCTCTCGCGATCGAACACCGCACGCATGACCTGGCACGCGTGCACCTTCATGCGGTGGGTCTTGGTGATCTCGAAGTCGCAGCTCAGGCGCCACACGATCTCCACGCAGTCGATGTCCAGCTCGTCGAGCTCGTCCTCATTGATGCCGCCGCTCTGTCCAAGCGAGGACGACTGCTGCTGCCGCAAGTCCGCGAGCGCGGTCTGCTCGTCCAGGTGGAACACGAGCTGCACGCTGCGCACGTGCTTGAGCGTGCGAAAGATGTTGCAGCACGACTTGGCGTACACTTTGCACTTGACGAACGGCACGAAGCGCGCGGCGCTGCTCGCGGCGCCGTCGAGGAAGCCGACGTGCGTGAAGAACGAGCGATCGAACGCGATCTGGCCGGACGCCGAGTGTGCGTCGTTGAGCGCGCGGCACGTGAGCTGCGTCAAGCCCTCGCACTCGATCGAGATCTCCTTGCCCACCTGCGCGAGGCAGTGCAGCGCCGCCACGAACACGCGCAGGTTCTCCTCCGCGATCTCGTAGCGCAGCTCCATGCTCGGAGGGTGTGTGGGGGAAAATGCAGAATTGGCGCGCTTTTTCGAGTCGATATTCGATTTCGTTGCTGCTCATTGGTTGAAAGTTTCCTGTGCGCGTTTTCATTGGCTAAAATAAAGAAATGACAACCTCCCATGCGTCAACGCGCCGTTCACGCGTGCAGCTTGGACTCCTTCGTGGCGGCGACCATGCGGATGATCGCGAGGTTCGTGAGCGTGTTCGTGAGCGCCGCGAGGCGGAAGACGATGAGCGAGATGGTGGCGATCGCCAGGATCGCGGACGGCGTGTCCTCATTCGTGCAGATCGTGCGCCAGATCGTGAGGAAGTACGCGAGCTGCGAGCGGCCGAGGTCGGCTTCGCCCAGACACGCAATGTACGTCGAGCCGAAGAGGCTGAGGATGTCGAGCGGGCCGACATTGATGCGGCAGCCCGAGAACGCGGCGACGAACACAAGCACGAGCGGTAGCCCCACGGCCTGCGCGCTCCGGTTGAGCGCAGTGAGCGGCGGGTAGATCGCGCCGAACACGGCGGGCGGGATCTCCTTCGTGCGCATCACAGCTTTCGTCGCGATCGAGAGCGGCAGGAACGCGCTCTGGAGAACGAACGCGTACAGGATCGGCGTTGCGACGCGCAGCAGCCACGTGAACGGGTTGCGCTTCGTCACGGCGAAGAACACGCCGGGCACGATGACGCAGCAGTGCACGACCAGCAGGAGCGCGACCGAGAAGCAGTAGTACATCGTGAGCGAGATGATGTGCCCGGCGCTCGGGTTCACGAGCACCGAGCCGATGAGCATCGGGAACATGGCGACGAAGACCGCCTGCTGCAGGAAATCGACCATCGAGAAGAGCGACGAGTAGATGTGCATGAAGAGCCGCAGCAGCGGGTTGCTGCGACTCTGCAAGCCGCGGAAGCTCCTCGTCACGGCCACGCCGACCACGGTCGCGATGATGAGCCCGCTCAGGATGTTGTCCTTCGCGAGCTTGCTCACAAGGTTGTTGGGGAAGTACGTGCCGAAGAGAGCGAGCAGGTAGCCGGCCAAGTCGACCGCCGAGACGGCTTCTTCGAGCTTCAGAGTGCCGTACGTGTCGACAAGCCACGGGAACGTCGTGTTCGCCTGCACAGCCTCACCCTTGCAGCTCAGTGAGCCATCGGCTTCTTGCAGGAAGTACTTCTTGTTCGGGCACTTGAACGCAAACTTGCTGTGCGAGAGCGAGAGTCCGAGGCTCTGCTGCTCTTTCATGAGCGGGCGGAACGCGTACGCGATGCCCATCGCGCAGCAGACCGAGAGCGCGCTGATGAGCAGGAAGAGCCCAAGCGTCTTGAGCCAGAGCTTGTTGAGGGTGCTCTTCGCGCTCAGCGTCGAGACCGACACGACCACCTGGCAGAACGCCATCGGCAGCGTGATGCAGTTCACGGCGCGGATGTACAGGTTCCCGACGACATCGAGCCAGTACCCGACCTCGGTCGGCGGCTCCAGCTCGAGTCCCAGAGCACCGATCGCGAACGCCACGACGATGATCCCGGCCACCCACCGCGGACTCATTGTGCGCGGCTGCTTCACCTCGGCCTCGAGCGTCGGCATTTCGTCCGGACGCGTGCTCGGCGGGTCGCCCGGCGGCGTCCCGAGCATCTCATACGGGTCGCTCGGCGTGCCGACGTCCTGCGTCGTGAAGTTCGTGCGGATGTACGGCTGGTGGTCCATCGGCAGGCGGCCCGTGCGGAAATTCTGCGACGAGTTCGTGCTCATCGTCTCGTACGTGAGCACGCGGCGGCGCTCGTTCGAGGAGATGTCGCTCGCCGCGGTCTCGTCCCGGCTGCTCTGGATCGACGGCGCGCCTACCCGCTGGTTCATATTGAACGCTGGCGTGTATGGCGCAGGCGAGGGCTCGGACAGGATCGAGCCGCCGATGGAGAACTGCTGGTCCCACGAGTCCGGCACATCCTCCGTCTCGTACAGGTCGAGGTCGAGCTCGCTGTGCGCGTCGTCGTCGTCGATGCTGTCGCGGTGGGTGGCGTAGAGCACGATCTTCGGCCGGCCCTCGCCGCCGGAGCCGCTGTTGGCGCTGCCGCGCGCGCTCTCGGCGCTGCCTCGACCGCTGCCGCTGCGGTCCATGGCCGCTCGGAGAATGGCCGCTCGACCGCTGAGCGCGAGCAGGCGCGGCCTTTCCGGATCGGCCGTTTCGACTGCGAAACTTCGAGCAAACGGAGTTTAGGACGGACGCGCCAGTGACTCGCGTCCACTATGGGGGACGGCCGACCATAGTGGATCCAAGTCACTCCCCGCGGCCTGTCCTAAACTACATCCCCCGAAAACTTTGGTCCGTTTCAGCAATTTAAAGTCGTCCACTGAATGTTTCGCGTCCGCTCGCGGGCATAGTGAGCGCGAGTGCTTTCGAGCGAAAACTAACATCGTCCACCGAGTTTTACGCTGGCGCTCATAAACTACCCATCGCGAAAACTTCGCGAACCTTTCAGTAAGCAATGCGTCATAAAAACCACTGGTGCACTGTTCTCGTGCCTTCACGCTCAATGCCCATAAGGTAACTGATGTCGTTCAAGGATGGCCATGGTCCTTCAGATTGTCTCCGTCCATCATGGATATTCAAAGTCGTTCATGGTCGCTCCTGGTTCACCTGGAGGTCGCTCAAGGTTGCTCAACATCCTCCAACGCCGAGCTGGAGCCCGTTCAAGGATCGTCATGCGATTCAACCGAGCTGAGCTTCACGCACTTCTCATTGGCTACTTCGGTACCGCATCGAAAAGCTTGTGCTTGATACCAATTCGAGACATCATCGGTGTCAAAGAAAGTACGATTGGCAAGATTGGCCAGCGCGCGAATGCAAACCGACGATGATGATTCCCGATGAAAATGGCTTTCTCCACAGCTGAACATGAGATCCACGACAGTGCAGATGCGCATCGCACAAACTCAGCTTGAGATCATGTTTTCCAGAGAAGATGCTCAATGCGCTCGCATCATCAACTTCTTCAAACGCGCTCAGAAGTCTATCACGCTTGGATCTCTTTGCAATGCAGTCATCAGCGAGCACAAGAGAAGCTTACCAGTCAAGGAACACCCCGACCACACGCAAATGCTTTGTGTGGGTCGAAAATTGTTGGAATGTTCGACTTGGGTTGTTGATGATCAATTGAGAAGTGAATCAAACACGCATGCAAAGGACTCTGGCGCGCTTCCTCTTTGCTCCTGTCTCCTGCTCCTGCTGCTCTACTGATCTTGTGATCTTATCTGGGCAATCACCGGTCTGGGTAAGATGATCAAGAGTCTAGGTAATCGCCAGTCTGGGTCATCGGGCCCAGAGTCTGGGTAGACAAAGGGGATGTGCCGTTAGTGCCTCAACAAAAATCTCAAGCATCATTCGCGAGAACGTCGAGCTTTCGTCGACAAGCAAGCATGCAAGCTACACAGTATCACAAATACGTGGTTGTTGATGGCGCCGTTGCTCTTCACGGTAGCGTCAACTTTTTGCAGCACGCAATGGTGAGCAGCGAACTCGCTGTCATCCTTGATGACAGGTTTGCACCACTGGATCGATACAATCCGACTTCCGTGCACAGCTGGTTAGAAGTTATCGAGGCGAGACTGACTGCGCACTTTTCGCTCGCAGGTCTGAATGGCTTGAGGCACCAACTCCGCCGTCTTCACGCGCTTCCCGATCCCCGGGAGGCAAGCCTTTTCCGCGGATTCACCAAGGACAGCGACTCAGCCTTAATGATGCTCTATGAGATGTTGAACATGCCATTGGTTGTTTTATGACAAGGTGTGTTGTCGAATAATGCTTGTAGACAATGACAATTGTCGAGAATCAGCAAGGAGATATATCCTAGCAGTCATGCATGTACTATGCTCTATATGTCCTACAGTCCAAGCACTCGCGAAATGTGGTCTTCGTCAGTCGACAAAAATGCGTGGAAGATGGCGGACGCTGCCTCATGGCTCATTGACGCGGCGATGCGCGCTGACCACGCCCGCTAGAACGCTGCAGCCTCGCAACGCAATCGTTAGCAGGCTGCTCGGCACTGCACCGCCAGCCGCCAGCGGCGATGTGCAGGTCTACAACTCGCTGTCGGGCATGCAGGAGCCGCTGCCGCGCGCGCACGCGGTGCTGCCCAACGTGCTGAAATGGTACTCGTGCGGACCGACAGTGTACGACCGCGCGCACCTCGGCCATGCGCGCGCGTACGTGTCGCAGGACATCCTGCGCCGCATCCTCGAGAAGCGCTTCCGGTACAACGTGTTCCTGGTCATGGGCGTCACGGACGTCGACGACAAGATCATCAAGCGAGCCAAGGTACTGCCTGTCTGTCTGAATTGATCTGTGGGCTTGGAAGAGCTGCATCGGTATTGCTACTCTGTCCAGCAGCTCACAGCAGCTTTCTCTATCGTGATCAGGAGCGCAACGTTCACTTCTCGGAGCTCGCACGAGACGAAGAGCGCGCGTTCTTCGAGGACATGGAGGCGCTGCATGTGCAGCCGCCGAACGCGATCACGCGCGTGAGCGAGCACATGGCCGAGATCGTCGGGTACGTGGAGAAGATCTGCGCGAATGGCTTTGCGTACGAGTCCAGCGACGGCTCGGGTGTGTACTTCCACACGCAGCAGCTCGGCGACGCGTACGGGAAGCTCGACCCGACGCGCAATGCGCACGTCTCGCTCAGTGACGTGCAGGCGTCGGATCTCGAGCCCGAGCCTGAGCGATCTGCCGCTAGCGGAGCCGCAGTGTCTGCAAAGCGAGACCAGCGCGACTTTGCGCTGTGGAAGGCGTCGAAGGAGCCTGACGAGCCGTCGTGGGACTCGCCATGGGGCCACGGACGACCAGGCTGGCACATCGAGTGCTCGGCCATGACGCACCACGTGCTCGGCGCCAAGCTCGACGTGCACACGGGCGGCATCGACCTTAAGTTCCCGCACCACAACAACGAGATCGCGCAGTGCGAGGCGCACAACAGCGCGGCGTCCTGCTCCAGCGGCGACCACCACCACCACTCCCTGGACAGCGAGGACTGGTGCAAGCACTTCATCCACTTTGGACACCTGTACATCCAGGGACTCAAGATGTCCAAGTCGCTCAAGAACTTCATCTCGATCAAAGAGTTCCTCGAGCGCCACACGGCGGACCAGTTCCGACTCTTCTGCCTGCAGTTCAAGTACCGCTCGAACCTGCACTTCTCCGAGGATCGCGTGCGCGACGCCGTCGTGACCTCGGACCGCATCAAGAGCTTCTTCCGGAGCGTCCAGGCGCACGGCTCCGACAGCAGCAGTCGCAGAGGCAGTGCTGCTTCAGCCGCAGAGAAGAAGTGCGGGGACGCGGATCTCGAGCTGCTCAACGTGCTCTTCGCGACCAAGACGAGCGTCGACGCCGCGCTGATCGACGACTTCAACACGCCGCTGGCGCTGAACCTACTGCTGGAGCTCGTCTCGCGCTCGAACCAGTACTTGCTGGAGCGGCCCGACGGTCCCGGCGAAGTGCTGCTCTCGGTCGCAAACTACGTGCTCGAAGTGCTGGATCTCTTTGGACTCGAGGGCTTGCGCCGTGAGTTTGCGCACGTGCCGCAGCTGTTCGCTATCAACAGCAGCCCGAGTGCTGGTAATGGACGATCTGCCGAGAGCAGCGAGCTCGGCACGAGCGGCGAGGAGATCCTGCGTGCGCTCGTGCGCTTCCGCGCTGCTGTCCGCGAAGAAGCGCTGAGGGATCCTCGCAGCGCACACAACGCGCAGATCCTGCGCTTGTGCGACGCGATCCGCAACGACGAGCTCCCGCAGCTTGGCGTGCACGTCGAGGATCTCGCGCCCGGACGCTCGATCTTCAAGCTGAGCTCGAAGGAGGAGCGCGAAGCCGCGCTGGCGGCGTCGCTCGCGCAGGAGCAAGAGGCGCTGGCGCTCGCGGCACAGCTACAGAGCAAGCAGCAGGAGTTCGACATGCTCATGCAGATCGCACCGGAGGATCTGTTCCGCACGGCGCCAGAGTTCGCCGGGAAGTTCACGGCGTTCGACGAGCAGGGCGTTCCCACGCACAGCGCGGACTCGGATGAGGAGCTGTCCAAGAGCCAACGCAAGAAGCTGCTGAAGAAGCTCGAGAAGCACACCAAGTCGTACAGCAAGTACTGGGAGAGCAAGAAGCCCTAGAGGCGATCCGAATCCACGGTCAAGAGGCTTTGTATCCACACATGAGAGTTGGCTAAACGAAAGAGAAAAAGATGGGAAACAATACACTTACGACGCGATCGCCGGCACGACATTGTCGCTGAGGCTGCTCTTGGCGGCTCGTGACGGCAGACGCGACAGACTCGAGTTCTTCGAGTGCAGGTACGAGTACCCCGAGCGCTGGCGCGTCCGGCGACGGTACAGCACGAGCATCGCAGTCAGCGCGCCGCACACGGCAGCGATGAGCGCCAGCTCCGTGAAGTTCTCCTTTGTGTACGCGAGCGCCGCCATGGCAGTGGACGAGGCTGCGTTGAGTCCATCGTAGCAGACCAGATCCGAGTACAGCAGCGAGCTGATGCCCTCGGCGTGTCGAACCACGATCATGCAGTCCTGGGCGGCGTCGTCGCTCACGCGGAAGCGCACGTACTCCATGGTCTCAGCGCCGCTCACAGGCAGCCCCACGCCGTCGTAGACCAGATCCTGCGACTCAAGCGCGTCGTAGTGCACACTCGCGAGACTCTGGTTCTCGTTCTTGAGCAGAGACGACGGTGCCGTGCGCGCGACCTCGCGCTGGATGTAGCTGGGCACGGCGGCGGTGGACTCGTTCACGCGCGGCAGATCGATGTGCTCGACGATGTCGCACGCGAGCTCCACCTCGTCGTCCGGAGTCGTCGTGTTCATGCAGTCCATGCGCACGCGCAGCGTGGTGATGTACGGCCGCTTGGCCGTGAACATGGCCGACTTGAAGCGGTAGTTGACGAGCAGGAAGATGCGGAACTGGCGCGTCACCTCTGCCTCCACGAGGTCAATGCCCAGGAAGCCCAGGCTCTTCTCGGTCAGCTCGGGTCGCGGCTCCGTTTTCTGTAGTGACAACACGGAGGTGAGCATACCATTTTTGGATACCTAGTCAGCGCGACCTCACTTGCTATACATGACTGGACGCACCTCAGCTTTGAGCACGTGCAGCACCTCGGCGTCGAGGTTCGTCATGTCGATCTCGCTCTGGTAGACGTGCATGAACTTGGTCACGAGTCGCGTGACGTCCTTGTGCTGCGTGCTCACGGGGTGAAACACGTCGGGCTGTCCGAGTCCCTGGCTGAGCATCTCCTCGAGCGCGAGCGGCGGCTGCGCTTCGAAGTCCGGGACGCCGTCCTCATCCGCTTCATCGTCCATCAGCGGCAGTCCGAGCAGCTGCTCCAGCTCTTCTGCAAAGTTCAGATCCGCCTCGGCAGTGGCGTTGTCGGTGATGGTCGTCGTCGTCGTCGTGCTGTTGGCTGGTGGTGCGTCGTCGCCATTGGCGAGCGCGAACGCCAGCATGAGCGTGAAGCTCACGACTCCGTGCAGACGCATGCTGTGCTGCTGTGGTGTGCTGTGTCGGAGGCCGGCTGTGTGGGTGGATCTGCGCGCCTGCTCGCGAATGGGCGAATGATGGCCATCGATATCCGCTGTCGATCCGTCGTGGCTCTTCGTTGCGAAGATCGCGAATGGTGAAAGGTCGTACCACGCCAGCGCCACACCATGCAGGAGCTATTTCTGGGGACGAGCAAAGCGAGCGAGCGCGATGGCTCTGATCCGAGGAGGAGCACGAGGGTGGCGTCTGTGCATGCTCGTCTGCGTCGCTAAACATCTCCAGCGCTGCGTGTGAAGGCACTCGACAGCCAGCTCGCAGTATTGATACAAGTCCCTAAGCAGTCGCAATCGCACTGTGAGCCCACACGCGCGCGTCCGCCATGAGCATGCGCGTCCACAACTCGGACCACTTTGAGGAGCTGCGGCAGTGCGCGCTGAGCGCCTCAGGCAGCTCGCCACGGCGGTCGCAGCTGGGCTCGCACGGCAGGAACTCGTTCGAGTTCTCGCCCGGCGGCTCTGCGTCGCCGTCGAGCCCGAGTCGCGGCTCGAATTCGTACGCGTCCGAGCTCTCGCGCGAGACCCAAATGGTGCGCGTATGCTGCTGTCGAGCAATCCTGCGATCCTGAAAGGTGATGCAAAGTTGCCTAACATGCCTTGTTCGTATGTGCACGGACGATAGAAACGCGTGGCGATGAAGCACGAGCTGTACCTGAAGGAGCAGGAGGCGATGCAGAAGAAGCTCGCCGAGAGCATCGCGGAGAACCTGGCGAAGCAGAAGACGAAGAAGGAGGCGCAGTACATGAAGCTCTGGCAAGAAGTCGAGGTGCACATGCATACACATACTGGTCACTCGCTGTATGACCTTTTCCAGACAAGTGTCTGATCTAAATCGTACTGTATCGCTCTTCGATGGACAGGACGGGAGAGTGCTCGCCGAGGAGCTCCACGAGAAGCTCCAGCTGCAGGAGCAGTCGAAGAACCGGCAGTTCCAGCGCATGCACGAGGAGTGGACGACCGGCGTGTTCCAGAAGCTCAACGAGCCCGTGCTGAGCAGAGTGCAGGCGATGGACGGCAAGGAGCTGAGCCTGTCCAAGCACGAGACGTACCAGCGCTTCCTGGACATCACGAACAAGAAAGGCGGGCTCTTCCGCGACATCATCATCGAGAGCGAGTACAACCCGCTCAACGACGTCAAGTTCCTCAGCCACCGCGTGAAGGTGGACGACCCAGTGAAGCGCGTGATCCGCAGGCGCGATGAAGAGGTGCGGTAGAGTCGACACGAGCAGCTCACGTTTCACAGCGAATGGCTCCGTGCTCGTCGCTCTAACACGACGGCTTTACTTTTGTGTGTGTGTGTGTGCATGCAGAACGCCATCGCCCGCGACGGAGCCAACCTGTCGCGCGAGGCGTCCCAGGACAGCAGCGCAGGCGCGGCGCCGCGTGAATCGCTCGGTCGCGGAGACAACCTCGACGTGAAGCTCTGGTCGAAAGGCGTGTTCGAGAGCACGCCGTACGGCTACTTCCACAAGATGATGAGCGGTGCGCCGGCGAGCGCCGAGAGCTCGGCCTCCAGAGCGTACGCGTCGCGTGTGAAGCTCGACCACTACGACGTGGAGCGCGGCTACGAGGCGCTGCGCAAGGAGCTGCCGAAGGGCAAGCGCACGAAGTTCGACGGCGGGCTGGCGGTGATTCCCAAGACCACCATTCAGCTCACCTGATTCTACGCGAGTGAAGGTCACTACTTTTCTATATATTTAGTGAAAAATACCCACCAAAATTCAAGCTCACATTTTCACATAAACGAGCCGAAAAATATCTCATATTTTGCGCCTGTTTTGAGCATAATCGTTGCTAAATCAGTATTTTTCTCCGATAAGTGCAAAAAATAAGTGGTCACTTTTCTTTGGATTTTCCAATTGTGCAGTGACCACATAGTCGACGGTGTACATGTGGTCACAGTTTGCCTGAAACGGAACAGGACAATGACCACTTTTTCCCCGATACAGAAAGCGCGGAAACAGAGGCGAGGAGGTTCATCGAATTAAACAGGCAATTACATCCAGGAAGATCACATTTTTTAAAAGCTTTTTTATTAAATAATTCTCTCAAAATTTGGTCGCTCGAAAACGTTTTTTCTCTTTATGAATCACTCGGTTTTCTACTGTCGAGAAAGGTGGTCACTTCCGGGTGTGGAAGCCGATAGTAAACGATTTGCAACTGACCACTTTTCTTTGAAACCGGAAATGTGGTCAGTTGCAAATCGTTTACTATCGATTTTTACACCCGGAAATGACCACCTTTCTCCACACTGTTAGAACGGGGAAACGCCAAAACGGCCGCGACCGTGTTCCAAACCATCAAATAGCGAAGTATTTTCAGTGTTGTCCGGTACCGCTTTATTCACTTTGACGGGGCACGTTTTTGGCTGAGGGAAAGCTCGAGTATGTAACCATCGAGTTTGAAACCATTGTCGAAACTCGAGTTGAGAAATTCCAAGCAGCAATACGAGCAGCGCCATGGAAGCGTCGTCGTCGTCGTTGTGCACGGAGGAGGAGCGTCATTGGTGCCAGGAGCTCTACGCGCACCTCTACGAGAGCGGCAAGCAGGGGCTCAACCGCGACGCTGTGCTCGCCACCAGGTGCGTCGCCGTTTTGTGCTTCAGGATTGATTGCGCAGATGCCTGATGGCAAACTCACATGCTGTCTACAGCGTGCACTTTACGCCCGGCACGACGTTCTCGCCCAAGCCGTACGTATTCCTGAGCGACGGCGACGCCGTGTTGCTCATCTGCGCCGAGATCCCACCGCCCGCCGCGAAGGTGTGCCATGCAGTCGGCGAAGAGCTCCTCGCATTGCTCCCGCGACCGAGCAACGGCAGCGCGGTGGCGTACGTGAACGAGCTCGAGCTGATGCACATCACGCTCTTCCACACGTCGCACCGGACGAGCTGGCGCCAAATGCCAAGTCCCGTCACAGCACCGATATCGAGCAGTTGACAACCATGCTGCAGCGCTTCAAGGCCTTTCGCGTCAAGCCTGTGCGCGTGCTGCTGGCGTCGTCTGGCGCGCTCATCATGCTCTTCAAGTGTCTGGACGAGGCTGACGGCGACGACGCTTCCGATGCGTATGTGAATGCGAACAGAGCGTTCTCGGTCGACCACCTGCGCAAGAGCGCAAAGGAAACGTTCGAGTTCACGCCGAAGAGCGGCGGCGCGCGCACGATCGTGCACTCGACGCTCGGCCGCATCCTCGACCCAACCGTGTCGGAGGCAGATCTCCAGAGAGTGTACGCGCAGTGCGACGAAGCCACGAAGCGCTTTAGAGAGCAGCCGTTTGCGTTCCGCATCGAGAGCATCTGGTACGTCGAGGAGACGCACAACTTCTCGCCGCAGGGCAAGAAAACCGCGATCCCGCTGCAATGAGAAAGAAAGGTAATCTTACATGACGGCGCTCTATTTACTACAGTCGTCTTCAAGCGCTCTCGCTCGCCCGCTCGTCAGAAGGTTTCTCCGTAGCTGATGCGGCGATTGCGACGCGAGCGCTGCTGATGCACTGGACGATTTCTCAGCAGTCCTCCGTGGCGCACAGCACACAATTGACGTGTATGCACGTCATGACTTGCAAAGAGGTATGCTGTATGGTTTAAGTACTGAGATGACTTATTGTGTGCTAACGAATTGTATATTTCTATTGCAGCGCAGACTGCTGATATCCTGGTCGAGGCGGGGGAACGAGGTACTCGCATTCGCATTGTAGCTACTCACAGCGCGAGCGGCTATGCTGCTGTTTATAGTCAGCTTTTTCCGGCAAAAGTAAGTGGCAATGATGAAATACTAATTTGTGTTAATTATTCATTACGACTAATTCTGTTCTGCACGCTTAGGTTGGCATCGAAATCCGCTTGAAGCCGACAATGTCTTTCATGCATCACAAGGTAGCATGTGTATGTATAGCTGTTTGCTCGTGGCACACTAATTGCGTTTGTATTTTATAGATATGTATCATTGACAGCACGACGGTGCTCACCGGATCATACAACTGGAGTGCATCCGCTTGGAGGCCCAACGACGAAAACACGATCAAGCTCATCGGACCGAGAGCAGTCGGTAAGTCCACATTCTTTGTCGTGTCGTGCCTATTGGTATCCAAGCCGTGTGTTCATTCTATTGTATGAAAGAATGGCACGAGGACATCTTCAAGAAGAAATGGGTACGCTACGGACCTCAAGGTCGTCGCCTTGCTCGTGCCATGACGGTGCTGGTCCAGCCTCCTCCAACACCAATTTCAGTTGCAAGAGCGATGGCGTGTTTATCGAAAGACCCGCCTCCGACTGAGGCTGAGTTTGAGCGTGCAATGGCGGTGCTCGCTCAACCTCAACCATCAGCAGCGGCTCTCGCTAAAGCAAGGATAGTGCTTAGAATCTCTCCGAATGCTTTGATCTCCCACAGCGGATTTATGGTTCAAATTGATTGGTGTCATCAGACAGGACGAGCTTGCTGCCACTTTGAGACTTTATTTATCTACATGTAGAGAAGTTGATCAAGCAAGTGCATTGATTGGCTACAATCATCAAGACGCGCATGGATTGGTCGAAATAGTCCCCAGCTGCTGATTTAGCGATCTGAGTCTCCCACGCTTTTTGAATTTTGAACCGCGCGCGCAATTTTGACGCACTCATCTCGACGCCCGCCACTCGCGAATCCACGACTCGTCCCCCACCAGCAGCTCCATCGCCACGCTCTCGACGCCCACGCTCGCGGCGACAGAGCGGCAGACAGACAGGTGACCACTCGCCACGGCACTTCTTTCTCCTCACACACAGGCACGATAGCGGGCGACAGCGTGCTTCGCGGGTTGAGCAGCGGCGGCAGGAAACGCGCGCGCGAGACAGGCAGCAGCAGCAGCAGCGCCAGCGCGTTCGTCCCGAGCATCAAGAAGCCCAGTTGGTCGGCGCTCGGCAACTGGATGGACAAGAAGCAGCAGCAGCAGTTCGCAGAGCCTGCGGATCAGAAAGAGAACTTCCAGCCCGCCCCCAACAGCAGCAACAACGTCAACGTCACGCCCGGGCGGACGATGCTCGAGGTGCGCTTGCGTGTAGTGTCTACTGTGTGTGCGTGGCAGTGTACTGATGGCTGCAATTGACATGCAGACCCAGCAGCCGCGAATCATCCGCTTTGGCGAGAACGAGGAAGACGTGTTTCTGCTCAAGAGAGAGGATCTGCCGCGCGCCGCGCTGGTGGAGAAGCTCAAGCGCGACGCGACGTCCCCGGACCGGTGGCTCGCGCTGCTGAAATGTCCGCCGTCGTACGAAGCCAAGCTGTACAGCAAAGTGCGTCTGTATCGGCGCGCGACGGCGATTATCCCGAAGGACGACTTCCGGCAGCACAAGAGCTACGTGGAGATCTGGATCCTCTTCGCCAAGCTCAAAGGGTGCGTTCTCTGTCATGGCTATCTCTAGCGGCGGCTCGCGTATGCTCTGAACTGCTGTAGTTCTAACGCGAGGTATGTTTTTCCACCCTCCCATCCGCTTGCTAGTAATGAGAAGGAGACGCGCGACACGTTCAAATACATGAAGACCGAGCGGATAGGAGAGCGCAACCCAATGTATTACGAGGCGTACGCGGCTTTCGAGTGCAAGCACGGTGCGTGTGCTGTGCTGGTACTGCTCGCAATCGACAGTGGTGAGTGAATGGGAGTGCTGACTGCGCATTGTTGTGTCTTGCGAATGCAGGGAACCAGATGGAGGCGCAGGACATCCTGCAGCTCGGCGTCGTCCACGATGCGTTCGGCGTGCACGAGAAGAACGAGATCTTCCAGCGGCTCACGAGCGGACAGCTCTCGACGTCGCTGACGCAGCACCACTTGGCGCAGCACCACCAGATGCACACGCCGCGCAAGCACAAGTACGCTGCGCGGACGTACTCGACCCCCAACGACACGCAGTCGTCGTTGCTATCGAGCACGATGAGCACGATGGTGGCGACTCCAGTGTCGTTCTCGACCAGCCTC
Organism: Globisporangium nagaii; assembly: GCA_023335995.1. Taxonomy (NCBI): domain Eukaryota; phylum Oomycota; class Peronosporomycetes; order Pythiales; family Pythiaceae; genus Globisporangium; species Globisporangium nagaii. Next base: position 30,949 of record JAADWH010000211.1, read on the forward strand.
AGCAGCTCAACCGCAGCAGCAGCAGCAGTGAGCTCTTCGTCAGTCAGCGGCTTCTCGACGGTCTCCAAGCTGCCTCGAAGCGACAAGAAGCTGATGACGACGCCGTCCGTGCCGTCTCGACCCGCGTCAGCGCAGACCACGTCACGGAAAACGCAGCCAGCGACCTCTCGGTTCTACAAATTTGGTACGCCTTCTTGTCTGCTTGTATCGTGAGTCTAACTTGTGTGTTTGCGGAAGCTGATGTGTGAACCGTGTCTTGGGATGCTCGCAGGCGGACCTCCGTTACGAGTTGTCGCATCCGTTGGTCCCGAGAGCAACAAGCGCATCTCCGAGACGCTGGACGAGGAAGACGAGGACGACGAAGACATGATGGACGACAGCCCCACCATCGATCGCCAGCAGAGCAGAGCGCAGCACGACAGCAACAGCAATACACCGACCGAGTCGTCGAGACCGACGAAGAAGCTCGCGAGCGATTTGTCGTACATCAAGAACTGGAACCCTCGACCTGTCCCGACTGCAAACGGACACGGCTCATCCTCCAGCCACACAGCGACGAGTACGTCTGCGTGGCCAGCTGGCGCACACACCGCCAGCAACGCTGTGCGAAAATCGATCGAGTCTGCGGGCGAACCAGCTCGCCAAGAGACGGAGCGCTTTCCTTCACCGAAGCGGCAGCAGATCGCGGAAGGCATTGCGAACAGCAGTCGGTACTTGGACACGAGTCCACTGTCTGTCAGCTCTGTCTCGTCGACGTCTTCGCCGTCGCTCGTCGACAGCGTCCCGAGGGATCCGTTCGCGTCGCTGTCGAGCAAGTTTGTGGTACGCGTGGTGATGACAGTTGTCGCAAATCTTGTTTTCCTGTCTGTTTTTTTCTGATGCTTGTGACGGTGTGTGTGCTCTAGGTGAACGGCTTGACGTACATCAAGCTGGAGCAGATCGGCAGCGGCGGCAGTAGCAAAGTGTACCGCATGCTCGGGCCCGACCTGAAAATCTACGCGCTCAAGCGAATCAAGCTCAAGCGGATGGACGCGAAGAGCATCGAGCAGTACACGAACGAGATCCAGCTCTTGGAGCGACTGCAGGGCAACCCGCACATCATCAAGCTGGTTGCGGCGGAGCAGGATCTCCAGCAGCGCCAAATCAACGTGGTGCGGGGGCATTCCGTTGAGTCAAAGCGTGCGTGTGACGCTGTATTCTAACTGGTGTGGGTTCTTGTTGTTGTTGTGGATACAGGTTATGGAGCACGGCGAGATCGACTTGAGCGAGCGGCTTCGCGACATCAAAGACAGCCTCGACGAGAACTTCCTGCGCGTCATTTGGACGCAAATGCTGCAGGCAGTGCACGCGATCCACAGCGAGCGGATCATCCACGGTACAGCCTCATTGTCAAGGTCGTCTGAAAGTGTGTGTGCGTGAGATCTAACGCTTGTTGACACGATGCGCAGGCGACTTGAAACCAGCCAACTTCCTCTTCGTGAACGGCGCGCTGAAGCTGATCGATTTCGGCATCGCCAAGGCGATTTCGAACGACACGACCAACATCGAGCGCGACAGCCAGGTCGGCACGGTGAACTACATGTCGCCAGAGGCGATCCAGGGCAACGCGGCACCGAGCGGACAGCGCAATCCGTCAGGGAAAATGAAGGTAATCAATCATTCGGATTGTCGAGTCTCGAGCGGGCTGACTCTCGGGATGCTGACACTGTGATTGTGCCACCGCGTGTTCTTTGCTTCCAGGTTGGACGCGCAAGTGATATCTGGTCGCTCGGCTGCATCTTGTACCAGGTGGTGTACGGCAAGCCGCCATTCGCGGACGTGAACAGCATCATTGAGAAGTTCAGGTGCATCATCGACCCGAGCTACCCGATTCCGTACCCGTCGCTAAAGAACAAGGAGCTCGAGAACGTCATCCGATCGTGTCTGCAGCGTGACCACCGCGCGCGGCCGACGATCGACGGTCCGGGCGGGTTGCTGAACCACCCGTTCCTGCGCAGCGGCGGCGTGAACGCGATGGTCTCGTCCGACGCCGCCGCCGTGACGCTCTCGAACGCGCCGCAGGTGCTGCATCAGCTGGCGGACTTGCTGCGCGCGCAGGGCGTGGATAACAGTCGCGTCTCGACGTTCATCGCGATCGGGCAGCAAGGACTGCGCAGTGCCGGAGGCGACCGCCAGTCCGCGACCGTGTATCGGTACAACACGGAGGAGCGGCGGACCGAGATGTAGCGACGGCGAAGGCGCAATCAAGAGGCGTGCGGATAGTTGGCGAGGTCCAGCCAGTAGCGTGTTGCGTGAGTGTGATGAGAGAGAGAGAGAGAGAGAGAGAGAGAGAGAGATTATTTAAGCCGGAGTGGTGCGAGCCGAGCTGGGCACCTCGCAGCACTCACTCCGAGCAAGCAAGCAAGAGCAAATAAATGGACGATGTAGCATACAGGCAGGCTGACAGCGAGCGCTCGCGTGTGTGTCTTTGCTTCAGACTCTGACGCCAAAGACATGGATCCGCGTGCGTCATGGGTCGACGCGTAGCTCGTAAGCAGCGCGATGGTGGTCTGAGCGAGTGCGCTCTCGCCGTCGTGTCGTGAAGAGAGGAGCGACGCTCGCTGCTGAGTCATGCTCGCGCGAGAAACGCGCAGCAGCACAACCCAAGCAGCAGCTTCAGTTCCGAAGCGACGAGATTCGCCGCAAATAAATCCATCAGCGCGCAGAAACACGCGGCCCCATGACATGGCTACGCTCCAATAATTCAGAGGTCACTCTTTTGGGGCTTTTAACCACTCATGTCTACTGCAACAGAGAAACACGCGCACGACTCAGCAGCGATCTTCCAGCTGGCGCGACGTCCTCCGCTGACTGAACAACGGCGCGAACCTGAAGGAACTCGACCTTGAGAGGACATGGCGCATGGGGTCTCTTTGCAGGAGAGAGCGAATTCGGTCTTAGCCTGGTTCGTGCGCAGTCTCATTCTCCAATCTCCCGCCTCCTCAGCCGACACACACGCGCAGGCGTTTTTCGTCTTCGGCAGCAAGAGGCATCGCCGCAACTGACGCATTATGAACCTCGGCCAGCAGCAGAAGCTCGCGAGACATGACCAAGCGCCGCAGCCCCCAGCAGCTCGCGCCGGCTCCTCCGACACGACCGACAACCAAGACGCCATGGGCGACTTCGCAGCTGACAAAGTCGAGAGCGGGATGTACCTGAGCGTGCCCGAGACCCCGCGCATACCCCCAGTGAGCTCTTCATACCACAAGCAGTCCAAGTTCGCGGTCCAGAGCGTGCACGTGCGCGAGTGCATGGCCGAATTCCTCGGCACGTTCATC
>JAADWH010000212.1:0-34252 GCA_023335995.1 Globisporangium nagaii
CGGCGTGCGGCCGGTCTCGTTCCACGCGCCTTCCACTTGGTAGGCGGCCGTGGCGGATCCGAAGAGGAAGCCGTCCGGGAAGCAGCGCTTGGCGGTCACTGAGTCAGCAGCGGCAGTGGTGCTGGCGACCGTCATGGCGGCGCTGAGTGCGAGCAGGTGCCAGCTCTTCATGGCGACTGAGCTCCGGTTTCTTCTTCTGGGGCGGTGTGCGCGTGCGTCGTGGCCAATTCGGAAGTGTCGGCGTCATTGCTCGAGGTGCTCGTGATGGATGTGCCATCCTCTCGCCCACTTCACAGCGAAATTTTCGATCTTCAATCAACGACGCCATGCAAAGGTAGCACACATGCGGATTTGAGTGCCATGGTGTCCGTAAAGCGCCTTTTTACTGTGAATTTTGCAGATCGTATCGGTGGCAAAAACGTATCTACGGATGCGCTGCACCGTGCACCTCCGAATACAGCGCCGCTCGCAATTTGAAGAGGCATCGTTTTGGCTCGCCACTTCCAAGCTCCATGGCGACAATGCTCCGGACGCTCGCGTGGGTGCTCTGCGCGCACGCCGCCGCGCTCTTCCTCTTCACCACGGGCTTCTTCCTCACGCGCTTCGAAGTGCCGGATGTGAGCCAGTGCCATGCGCTCCCCCATGATGACGGCCGCTCCGCTGAGTCTGCGCATCTGCGGCGCCACGACGATCTCCATCGTGCCAACGCTGACGAGAGCGGCTGCTGGATGCCGCGGCGCTACAAGCGCGTGGTCTTCGTCGTCATCGACGCGTTGCGCTACGACTTCGTGAGCGAAAGTAGCAGCAGCAGCAGCAGTGCGGCGGCGTCGTCGTCGTCCAGCCCGTCGTTCTACCTGAACCACCTGCCAGTGTTCACCGACGTACTCGCGCGCAAGCCCAACCACTCGCTGCTGCTGCGGTTTGTGGCAGACCCGCCGACCATGACGATGCAGCGCCTGAAAGGGCTCACGACGGGGAGCCTGCCGACGTTCCTCGACATCAAGGACAACATGGCGAGCACCGAGATCGCGGAGGACAACCTGATCCGGCAGATGAGCGCGCAGCAGCGGCCGATCGTGTTCATGGGCGACGACACGTGGGACGGTCTCTACGCGCGGCACTTCACGCGCAAGTACTCGTACGACTCGTTCAACGTCAAGGATCTGGACACGGTCGACAACGGCGTGGTGCGCCATCTCTTCCCAGAGCTGGAGCGACGAGACTGGGGGCTGCTCATCGCGCACTTCTTGGGTGTCGACCATGTCGGCCACACACACGGCCCCAGCTCCCCGTTCATGACCAAGAAGCTCCACGAGATGAACGCGGTGATGACGAAGCTACTGGCAGAGATTGAAGACGATGACGACACGCTGCTGGCAGTCATGGGCGACCACGGCATGTCGGCCGACGGCAACCACGGCGGCGCCACGGACGACGAGACCGGCGCCGCGCTCTTCCTGTTTAGCAGCAACAACAAGCCGCTGAGTAGCGAGCGTGCGGGCGACAAGTGGCCTCGTGAAGTGCCGCAGGTGGACCTCGTGCCGTCGCTCGCGCTGCTGAGCGGACTCCCGATCCCGTTCGGCAACCTTGGCAGCATCATCCCGCAGCTCTTTCTCCACAGAGGCGACTCTGAGGGTCACCAGCAGCAGCAAAACGGTCGCATGGCGTCACTGCGGACGCTGAATCGAGCCCTGACGCTGAACGTGGACCAAGTGCGACGCTACCTCTTCCGCTACTCGCGCGCGTCCAAGCTGCCGGAGCGCGAGTACGACACGCTCGAGAAGATCTACAGCGACATCACAGCGCTCAAGACGCAGGTGAAGAAGGCGCACGACTCGCCACAGACGGAGAATGATGAAGACGAAGAAGCGACCCAGATGAAGCTGGTGCTGCTGCAGCAGGTGTTCCTACGCGAAGCGCTGTCGCTCGGCCGCTCCATTTGGACGCAGTTCGACTTCTGCAACATGGGCTGGGGACTGCTCTTCCTGCTCTGGTCGCTCGGGCTCGTCGCTGCTGCTGTTACCGGCGCTCAAGGGCAAGGCGCTGGTGGTGCCGAGGGCTACTTCCCGCTTCAGTGGAGCATCGTTGGCGCGCTCGTCGGCTTCTTCTTCCCAGCGCTCGACGCGCTGATCCCAGTGCTCCCAGCTGCAGCAATCTCGCGCGCTCTCGTACTCGCAATGCTCTTTGGGCTCGTGGACTCGACGCTGCGCATCGCTCCGTCCGTTCGACTCAGTCTGAAGCGCATCGGCGTTGCAGCAATGGCAAAGGCAGTCAATGCGCCGAGTGTCATGGCGTTTGCTCTCGTGCTGCTGCATGTACTGGCGCTGCTGTCGAACAGCTACATCGTCGCGGAAGACAAGGTGATGACGTTCCTGTCCGTCACAGCGGGCTTCTTCCTGCTCTTCCACTGCCAGCGCCTGCTCGCCACTGCGCCGCCAGCCAGGCGTGGTGCTGCCAGCATGAGCTGCCTGGTGCTGATCGCGTCCACTCGTCTTGCCAGTGCGCTCGAGCCGCCGAACATCATCCAGTCGGACGTCTCGCTGGCGAGGACGCTCATGCCTTTAACAGCGACGGTGGCGCTGGCGTTCGCGACTACACTCACAGTGACGGGCTGCAATCCACTCGCACCGTCATCGTCATCACTGCGAGTGCGGTGTATGTTCGTGTCTGTCATCCTGAGCTGTGTGAGCTGCGCTGTGTACTGGAGCTTCTCGCCAGCCGAGTCCCGGTTTGTGAGGCTCTGGCTGCCCCGATCCGTGTTCCTCACAGCACTCAGCGGGATCGCGTTCCATATGCGGCGTGGCGTCGCGCAGCAGCTTCGACAGACGGCCACGAAGCAGCACATCGTTGTGGGCATCAGCCCCGAGTACGTGCTCGCGGTGTTCCAGGTCGTCCCGGCGCTCATGCTCGTGCTCGGTCCCACATCCCCGCTCTCCGTCGTGTGCATCGTGCTCCAGAGCCTCAGCTTTGCAGCCATCGCCCACCTCTGCTACAGCAGCAACAGCGACAAGAGTTCGTCTTCGTCGTCAGCGCAGAGCAGCATGCCCGTGTCGTGGATGTTTCTCTGGAGCACGATCGCCTACCAGTCGTTCTTCTTCACGGGTCACCAGAACACGTTCACGAGTCTGCAGAACGCCGCGGGCTTCGTCGGCTTCGACGACTTCCACTTCTACTGGGCCGGCGCGCTGCTGGGCTTCAACACGTTCGGCTGCTACCTGGTATGGCTGCTCTTCCTCCCCTTCGCGCTCGCGCACATGACGAGCTCGCCGTCGCAGTCGACCATGAACGCGGAGCGACTGGGAGCGCCGAGCGCAGGGGCGAGTGGCGTGGCGCTCTCGCAGTGGTGGCGCGCCACGCTCGCCGTCGTACTGCACTCCGCGCTCAACGCGGCGGTGTCGACTGCCTTCGTGGCGCTGCAGCGGCGCCACCTGATGGTCTGGGCGATCTTCGCGCCGAAGTTCCTCTTCGACGCCGTCGCGCTGCTCGTGCTGGAGCTCGTGCTGCTGCTCGCGTCGCTACAGGTGCTGGGGTTTGTGCCACAATGCACCAAATAGAACTGCATACCCTTTCACAGTCGATACGCTTCGCTGTCTGTGTTTGAACTCGTTTGGCTTCGAGAGTGACTCTTTGAACTGCATACACCTGTCTAATCTGGCTGCACTTGTCTCCTGCTGTGGTAAACTGCCACTATCGACTTGGACGGGTTTGAGCTCCTCGCTTCTGTGCCACTTTTGAATTGGGAAACAGCGAAAATGGCCGGCGGAGGCAAGAAGCTCGACGACGCGCAGGCGAGCGCGGCGGCAGCGACCGGCCCGGGCTTCCCCGTCGGCGCGACGCTCGTGGCGCGATGGATGGGCCAGACGGAGCGCACGTGCGTGGTCATCGACCGCAGTGAGTGGCTGCACCATGTGCGCGGCGGTGTCGCTTCGCGCTTCGCCGTGCTGACGCTTTGTGTGCGAATGATGAATGATGTACGTCTTCTCGGCAGGGGCGATCGGCAAGGACAAGTTCAAGTACTACGTGCACTGGCACGACGTGAGTGGCGCGACGCGATGGATCGCTGGTAGTACGTGTCGCTCTGAGCGCATTTGAGGCTAACCCTGTGTGTGGTGCGCAGTTCAACCGCCGCATGGACGAATGGATCAACGAGCACGAGATCGTGCGCCAGGGCACAGACGAAGGTGCTGCCGCATCATCATCATCAGTAGCTGCCACAGCTCTGTAGCTAACAGCGCATGCGACTATGTGCGCACTTGTGACTGTAGAGATGAAGAACCTGCAGGAGAAGGACGCGAAGGAGAAGGAGAAGCAGCGCCGCGCGGTGGCGTCCAAGAACAGCACGAGCAACGCTGTGGACGCGTCTGCTACTGCTGGCGCTAGCGCTGAAGACGGTGTTGGCGCCGGTTCCGGTGCACCTCGCAGCACGCGCGCGCAGAAACGCAAGGCGCCGTCCGCGGACGACCACGAGTTCGCGCCGCCGGATGAGCACGACGAGCACGAAGGCATGGACGCGGCGAGCATCCGCGAGCACGAAGAGGTCACGAAAGTCAAGGTAGGCTGCGCAGCTGTGGCTTTGCAACCCAAGGGTCTTGTGCGAGGTGACGCTCACTTCGTGATGTGCTTCTGCTGCTGGTAGAATGTCCGCTTTGTGGAGATCGGTCGCTACCGTATGGCCGCGTGGTACTTCTCGCCGTTCCCGAAAGAGTTCTTCCCCGATGGCAACATCGACTGTGTGCGTTGGCAGCCATTTGTTTCTCTTGCGTGCCTGCTGATGGTTCGTGGGCTGAGTGGTGTGTTTGCGACTCTTGTGCATGCCTATGTGTGCGCGCAGCTCAACTTCTGCGAGTTCTGCATGGCGTTCTTCGTGCACAAGCGCGAGCTCGCGCTCCACCAGCAGCAGAAGTCCTGCGCGCGGGTGCGTGCTGCTCGTTGTTTGCATGGCTGCTAGTTCGAGACACCGAGCCTGGATCGCTAATGTGTGTGGGGAGATGTCTTGCGTGATACTGACAGCACCCGCCTGGGAACGAGATCTATCGCCACGAGAACCTGAGCGTGTTCGAAGTCGACGGCGCAGTCTCCAAGATCTACTGCCAGAACCTCTGCTACTTTGCCAAGTGCGTATTCGGATCTCCCTGTGATGTATACTTGTGTGCGAACGTACCCCTCGGGGCTACCTCGCAAGCGAAGAGCTCACCTGTGCATATGTTGTCTCGCAGACTCTTCCTGGACCACAAGACGCTGTACTACGACGTGGACCCGTTCCTGTTCTACATCGTGTGCGAAGTGGACACGCGCGGGTTCCACCCCGTGGGCTACTACTCGAAGGAGAAGTACTCGGAGCTCGGGTACAACCTCGCGTGCATCCTCACGTTCCCGTGCCACCAGCGCAAAGGCTACGGGAATTTTATCATCCAGTTCTCGTACGAGCTGAGCAAGAAAGAGGAGAAGGTAGGGTCGCCCGAGAAGCCGCTCTCGGACTTGGGGCTCGTGAGCTACCGGAGCTACTGGACGAAGGAGCTACTGCGGATCCTCAAGGAGTACCCGGAGAAAGAGGTGTCGATCATGGAGCTCACAAGGGTGCGTGCTGATACACAAAAGTGACTGGCTGCTGCTGGCAGCTCTTCGTTTCCCAGAGGTCTCACATGCTGCCTTGCTGAATGATCTGTCAGATGACGTCGATCAAGAACGAAGACATCATCGCGACGCTGCAGCACCTCAACATGATCAAGTACTTCAACGGCCAGTACGTGTTCGTCGTGCCGGAGCAGCTCATCGAGGAGCAGCTGAGCAAAGTGACGAAGAAAGGGCCGCAGGTCGTGCCGGAGAAGCTGCACTGGGCACCGCTGCACCTGGACATCAAGCGCGACAAGTGGTCGCTCAAGACCATGGCGGCCGAGAAGGAGGACTGAGGCTTGGCAGTGTTGTGGACGAGGAAGATGGTGGTGTTTTATAATATAGGAACGCACACTGCGCTGCTCTTGAGCCGACCTCGTCACTCCCCAGCCCCTTGTCGCTCAGGGCTTTGCTCTTTTTCCTCCACATGGACTGAGATATCTTTTCTCTCTATGTACATCCAACTAGGGCAACACGATCACTACAGAATACAAATACAACGCGACTCTCTCTCACACACACACACGATTGCTGCTAAGCGATGGCAGCACTCACGATACCAACGTCGCGGACGCCATCGCTGCCGGGGACGACGCCGATCCGCGGCCGGTGTCGCTACCGCCGGCGAGGCTAGCGTAGACCGCCTGGAACTGCTGCTTGAGTGCCGGCGTCATCTCGCTCTGCACGTTCTCGAGCACGTCGTGGAGGCCGCCGCCCGGGATGCCGAACGAGCACTGGAGGTGGTACCACTCCATGAGCATGAAGCCCTCGACGTGGATGAACATGACGCCGAGCTGCCACTCGCCCTGCGCGATCGAGGACGAGCAGACTTGGCACGTGGTCGTGGACGTCGGCGCGATGCGCGCCACGGCTTCGTCGCAGCGGCTCCAGGCGCTGCGGCCGCGCGCGCGGGGCGGTGGCGGCGGCGGCATCTCCATCTCCATTTCGATCGCGGTCGCCATTCTTGTCCGAGCTGCGCTTGTGCGGCTTGGCTTGTCTGTCGTGACGTGAGTGACACGAAGAAGGCGTGAGTGGAGACGAGGACCGGCTGTGGACGGATGACTCGCGCGTGTGGGGGGAGGAGATGGCTTGGGGCGTCGAGCGTCGAATCCGCAATGGCAGAAGCAGATGAGGCACCGCGAGCTGCAAGTGGAGAGGAGCCGCGGGGTGAGTGTGAGCGTCTCGAACGAAACCAAGGAGTTCAGTGCAGAAAAGTCGCGTCGGTCGGTCCACGCGGCTCGTACAGTAAGCGAGCACTCGGGCTGCCTCGGCTTCTTCTACACACTGGGATCGCTCCTCTTCTCCAGTCTGGGCTGGTTTCCGCGAGCCTTCACGCCCGAGTCTGTCGGTCGCGATCGTGCTGTCGTTATGCCTTGTTCTCTGCTTCTTGAGTGAGCGGGCGGGCGGGTGTGCTTTGCTGCTTGCTTGCTTGCTTCGCTTTGTGCTTACTGAATCTATTTGCTGCACTGGCAGACTGGGAAGCTTGAAGGAACGCTGGACTGGCTGGGCTCGGCTGGGAGGCTTACGCGCCTGCTGCTGCCAGATAGCAATCTCTATCACATAGCCTCCACATCCCATGCATACTGAAGCCGAGTGCACGTGCTTGCTGTCTGTAACTAGAAGAGAGAGAGAGAGCGCGCCAGCAGGTCTCCGAGAAGTGTGCGAAATGGGTCCCAGCGTGTGGACTCCGCGCCGCCATTTCGCTCTTGGAAGGGCGGCTGGTGCTGCAAAAGCACCGCTCACAGCTGGATCGAGTCAGCAGCCGGCTTTCGTCACCGCCAGATGGTCCACAACGAGTTGATTCGGTCCCCGCGCTCGCAAATAGCAACCAAAGGGTAACGCATTCTATCCTCTGTGTGTGGGTTGTTGTTGTTGTTCGGTCCCAAACGCGAGTTTGCGACGGATGCGAAGAGCATGAACGCAGGGGAAGGACGCTCGATCTTTCTCTGCGATCGCCCCTGTCGTGCTGTGGATAAGCTCAGAGCCTTCTCTGCTTGTCCGCGGGGACTTCTCGCAGAATGCGCCGCCTCTACAGGTGTCAGCCATGCGGTTGGAGGCTGCGAGCCGCAGGCGTTGCTGCCTGTTGCTTGCATGGCATCACGTTGGACCAACCGAGCGCCGCCTTTGCACTGGCGGGCGGGCTTGTTGCTCAGGACTGCGCTGGACTGGCTCTCTGGCGGAGAGGCACAAGGCAACAGGACCAAACGCACAAGGATGTGGTTGCATGCACAAGGAGGAGGGGCTGTGGCTGCATTTCATTCGCGTCGTCATGCACAGAACGGGCCAATCGTAGGTGCACCGCCCCCTATTTATCACCAATCAAAGGGACGGTTGACGCCTTTTCAGACATGGCTACACTTGCGTTCCCCATATCTGTTCCTTCTTTCTGCATCAGCAGCACCAGCAGCAGCGCCAGCCACCTCTGAGGTGAGCTGGTTGCTGCTCTCAGCTCCTGCTCGTCGGAGCCATTCACTTTCATCCATACAATCACATTCATATTATAGATAGCTACCTACGTACGTCTTTTGTCTCTCTCGCTCTCAAGCGTGCAGACGCTCGCGACGCGTGCGCATATTCTGGATCGCACGCACTCCCCAGCCACACTGTCCGCGAGCTCCGCACCACTACACTCAGCAGCTCGCCGCAGCGAGGGACAGGAGCGAGGCAAGGGCTATCGCACCAGAGCCAATCTACATGAAGTCATCGGCGCCGCTGCTGCCGTCCTCCTGGTTGTCCAAGTGGACAGCCTGGAAGCGCTCGTTGCTCACGCGGATCTCGTCCTCGCTGTCGTCGTACTCGACCGTGTCGGCGTCCGCATCGGCGTCTGCATCGGCGTCCGCATCGGCGTCCACGTCCGCGCAGTCCACATCGGCATCGTCGGCGTCCCCAAACTCGTCGTCCGCGCCGTTCGCGAGCGAGCCCGTGGCACCGCCGACCGTCGAGTGGTACAGACGCACCGTCGGAGGACCAGGTAGCGACTTCTCGTTCTTCGACCACATTTTCCAGCCATCCTCGGGCGGCAGCTCCATCTCGATGTGGCACTGCACAAAGTAGTAGTCCTCGTCCGACATCGTTCCCAGCAAGTTCTTGTTCGGCGAGTACGAAATGTACCACCGACGCGCCTTGCTCGGCATGCAGCAGCGGAAGAGTGTGTACTCGACACTCGTTGTCGGACTCACGTACGCGAACGTCGAGCAGTTGTCGTGCGTGTGCGACGTGCTCTTGTAGACGCCGTTGACGTCGTCGAAGCCCGCGCCTTCGACAATGTAGCTCCGCTCCTCTTCTCGGTACGGAATATTCAGCACCTCGCCGAGGCGAACCAGTGTGTCCTGCTTCGCAGGCTCTCGGAAGAGCACGGCGAGGCGGCCGCCCAGACTCGGCTTGAGCGACTCCACGCGCAGCCACTCGTACATCCACTCCCACTCGCGCCGATGCGCTTCGAGCCACGTCTTCACAGCCTCGATCTTGCTCTGCAGCTCCAGGATCGTCACGATCTGGCGGAACACAAAGAGCGGCACGTGGTTGTTGTTCACATACCGCAGACGGATCTTCTCGCGGTTCTCCGCCGTCGCGATCAGCCCAAACTCCGGGTTCACAAGCGCCATCTCGATCAGATCCTGCTGGAAGTCAAAGTCGTACGACAGCAGGTTCTGGATCACCTGTGTGCACACCTCCACGACCGGCTGCCCCTTCCAGCCCGTCTCCGTGCTGTTCATGCAGTGCAGAAGCGAGCGCAGTAGCATCGCCGACGTGGTGCGGTCTCCGATGCTGATCCGGAGCAGGAGGTCGCCCACGGTCTCTGCATCTTCCTCCAGCGCTGAATCCAGGAACACATCATTCACGAGCGCGCCGCGGCTGAGTGGGTTCAGCCCACTCAAGACTGTCGACGCAAGAGGCAGGTTGCGCGTTTGCCGCTTCAGATCTTCGCCGAACCCGAACGCGCGCAGATCCTGCAGCACATTCTTCGTCGACGTCGCAGCAATGTCCGTGTAGTACGTCAAGAATCCATCCAGCTCCACGCGCTGAGGCGTCTCATTGTTGCCGTACTTCGACAGCAAGTCGCGCGCGTTCTGCTCCCCGCCGATGCCAGTGCCCACGCTGTTCACAGACGTCCGGAGGTACTTTATCAGCTCGTCAACGCCCAAGCTTCCGTCGACTTGATAGTCCTCAAAGATCTCTGTCAGCGCTTCGTCTGCCTTGTCAGACAGCGTCACGCGGTGAGGGCTCTGCGCATGGCTCTCGGCCAAGAGAGGCTCCGTGGATCGCCGAGGGAGACCCAAGATCGCGATGATCGCCTCGAGCAGATACTGGTAATCGGGCGACGCGTACCGGTTCGTCGTCGGCGGGATGTGCGACGACGGGAACGCCTCCTTGATCGCGCTCGGTGCTCGGTCGCTCAGGAAAAAGTTTACCAGACGCGCGATCATGTCGCTCTTTTGCAAACACTCGCGCGCGGTTGCGCTGATCTCGGCGCAGTTGCGGATCAGCATGAAGCACTCTTCCAAGTGTGACTGCTGCATCACCGACGTCTGGTCCAAGAATTCGGCGATCGAATCGACAAACCGACGCAGCACCACCACGTCGCTGTTGTCTCGCCCGATCTTCAGGTGCGCTTCGTACGCTGTCAATGCGCGCGACACGAGGTGGACAAACGACTGGCGCGCAATCGAGTCCGGGCACTCAAAAACAAGTCCGCGGAGCCACTGGATGCGCTTCGTCGTCGATAACGCGTCGAAGAACCGCACGCAGATCTGTTTGTGCTTGGCGAACTTGGACGCCAGCACCGTGATCCACCGAGCGATTCCGTGCTTCTCTCGCGAGTGAAGCAGCACGCTCAGCACGAACTCAATGCCGACATCGGTCAGCGTCGTTTGGGTGACTTCGTCGGAGCAGCTGTCGGTCAGCGATGCTGGAGCAGGAGGCAGAGGCAGCGTCAAGCTCGCGTCTCCTTCCGGAGACGGCAAATCTGTCGATTGCTGCTGCGCGTCTTTGATGTACTTCGACTGCACCATCTCGCGCAGGAACTCGTGGAACTCGACGTCGAACAGGTACGAGTTCTGCAGGAACATCTCGTTCGCTTTCCACACCTCCCCTTCGTACTCGCAGCGAACTTCTTCGTCAGTCGAGTCGTCCGTCATCGCCTCCGAGCTGTCGTCTTCGTCAGGACTCGCCACGGGGACAACCTTTTCGTAGAACAGCATCAGCGCGTTGCTAAACACCTCCATCTCCATCGAGTTGCTGGATCCGTGCCACAATCGACGCTGGACGCCTCCGAAGCACTCGGCTTCGATGTTCGCTGGGTCGAACGGAGACACGTCTTCGTCATCGTATTTGAACCACTTCTCAGACACATGGTCGTAGATGAACGAGTAGTAGTGTCCGCCTTGCGCCACGCCGGAGTGCACGAGGATACCCTTGAGACGATACTCGAAGTTCGGATCCAGCTTGTTGTCGCCGTCCTCGCCATCGCGCACTGGAGACGCTTTTGTTGCGCCAGTTGGCGAAGTCGGAGACGCTGCAGACGAGTCTCTGCCGTTGACTTCGCCCATGAAGTCATCCGACGTGCTCGACCCTGCTTCCGAGACCACATCTTCGTCTGCCGCACTCTCATCTTGCGTCCCGCTTGTCGCTTCGAGCTCTTCAATTCCAGATTTCGTGTACGGCTTCATGTTCAGATTCATCGGGAACGAGCAGCGGTTGTTCAGCTTCACGGTCTCGAACGTCGTGTAGTCCAAGTCGAAGCGCTTCAAGTGCAGGATCAGGAAGTTTGGGAGAGCGCCGAAACACGTCCGTCGCACAGCCGCTTTCTTCGTTGCGCACAGCTCGCACTCGACTTTGTTGTCGCCGTCCATGACTTCGCCCTCGACGAACCCAGCGAGCGACTCCTCGATGCTCTCTTTGCCTCGGATCTGCAGCTCCAGACGGATGAACGGCTCTTCGCGCTCGTATCGATGCCCACAGTCCTTTGGCAGCTTCTGCGAGATCAACTTGCCGCCCAGCGCGGTTTGGAGGCACTTTGGACCCTGCGGGGTGTTCTTCAGTCCGGTCTCCAGGCGATCGAGCAGCTTGTCGCAGAACTCGCTCGCGTCATTCTGCTGGTACACGGAGAACTCGAGGTTCAGGCACTTGCACGATTCCACGAGCGCCTTCGGGTTGAAATACCGCATCTCGCTGTCGCGGAGGTAGCAAAACGTGCGTTGCACCTGTCGCAGCACCTCGAGCGTTGCTTCCGTGCCAGTCAGCTCGCTTTGCATGATCGCATACCGGCCGTTCTCGTTTCCTGGACGTCCTTCCGAGAGCACGAAGCTCGCCTCGCCGCCGTCGTCGTATCGCAGCGTATGGCGTCCGCTCAGATCGTCGAAGGCAATGACATTCGCTTCGTATACGCGTCCGCCAACGCACTCGACCGCCACGCGAAAGCCCACAAGTCGCTCGGGGTTTTTCTCCACCTCTGCTTTCGTTGGCTCTTTCGGTTGTGGGCGAGGCGCGACTTTCGCTGCGAGCAGCCCCTGGCGCAGCGTCGGCTGCATGAAGATCTGCTGCAAGAACGAGTTCATGTAGCACGAGCAGCCTTGGTTCTTCAGCCCGACATGATCTCCAATGCCACGGGTCTCCACGTTGCTCTCCTGGCCCCACTTGAACTGGAGCGTGTCGCTTCTCGTAAACAGCCGGCTCAGTCGCATTTGCAAGTCCTGCAGAATGCCAGCATTCGACGAGATCGCCGTGGCCAGCAGCTTGAACGCAGGTCGACGTGTCTCGAGCGACACGCACAGCGGACACCGCTGGCGATCGACGGACGGGAGCGTGAACAAGCACTCTTCGTACACCACGTCGACCACTCCGCGAGCCAACTCCTCTCGCGCCTCGACGTTGTACACCAGCGCGTCGCGCAAGAACTCCAGAAAGCCGATCAGGACCTCCACGGAGCGCTCGTTGCACGACAAGAACTTGTTCGAGAACCCTGCGCGCAGTTTGCTCAAGACGGTTTGCGCCAGCGCTTTGCAGATCAAAGACGAGCCTTCCACTTGCGCCAAGAAACGAAGCATCCTCGAATACTGGTCGCACGGCACCACCACTTGCTCGATGCTGTCCACAGACGCGATCATCTTCTCAAAGATCAGGTTCGCGGCGGTTTTTGACGCATTGCAGACGGACTGGAGAGACGAGAGCCACTGCTCGCGCACTTGGTCCGAGTCGCTCCTCATGAGAACCGTCGCGGTCAGACTCTGGAGCTCGACTGACGCCATGTACTTGTCTGCAGCCTCGTTCGCGATCGACACGATGGAGTCTACAGTCTTGATTGCATCGATGAGGATGCGAGGAGTAACTTTCTTGTCAGCAGGTCCCTGCGACCGGTTGAACTCCGACACGACGAGCTCGGAGATTTTCTGGACCAGACTGTCGTAGCTGCTCTGCTCGATCACGATCTTCGATTTCGTGGCTGCACCATCCGCATGCGGCGAGATCACAGTGTAGTCTGCTTCGTCAGCCTCGTTCGAGCCCACAAACGAAAAGTACAGCTCGCTGTGACCCGAGTCAAACAAGCAGAACTTGAGGATGCGCAGCGCCACAGCGGCGCCTTCGTTGAACGAGCTCGTGTGGAAGTTCGCCTTCACAAAGTACGACAGCACTTCGTGGAAGCCTCCACCGTGGATGAAGCGGCGAAGGTACGAGCGAGCGAACGCGATCTTCATGTTGTCGGCTGGCAGCAGCAGCGCGTCCATGATCTGGAGCGTGTAGATCGCTTTGTGGTGCGACTCGGTCTTCAGCAGCGCGGACCAGTCTTCCGTTTTGCCGTTCGCGCTTGCCATGTTCTCGGACGGCGAGCTCATCGTCACGTCGTCGTCCCAGCTGTCCTGCAGTCCAATGTTCGACACGCGGTCCAGCACTTCCGCAGCAGTCGGGATCTTCTTCAGGAAGTTCCACAGCGGCGTGTGCACAGACTGACCGGCCACCGTGTCCAGGATCCGGAAGAGGATCTCAAAGTACGAGCCGTCGCGCGCAATGACTGATCCAGGATGGTGCTCTGCTGTCGATCCGTCGGCTACTGGCGACATCGGATGGTCTTGGTCCGGAGTGAGCGACCCTCGTTGGACAACCGAGTTGAACAAAAGCACGCGCAGCTCTGTGGACTCGTTGATGTTCAGCTCCTCCAGCGTCTTGTGATCCCCCGAGATCGCGGAGCCGCTCGAGAGGATCTTCGTCTGTTGCACCGGGTGCCCCACCACTTTCTCCAGCTGCTTGCGGAACAGCCACAGCGTCTGATTCGCGTACACCACCGCTTGGGTGGTTCGGATCGAGTTTTCTTGGTTCCCGCTCGGGGACACGCTAGGGCCGCTCATTCCGGCATTGTTGCTGCCAGACGACGTCGGGATACGCTGCGCAATAATCTTGACGTTGAAGTACGCTCCACGCCCTGTCATGCCGTGCGCGACAAACGGCTGCTTCTTCCTCGGATTCGTCACGAGACCGCTCAAGAGACTCGTGCACTGCTGAACCAGCTTCAGCGATTCCGCCGAGCTGTCGCGAATGTCAGAGAGCTTCTGGAACACGCGATGCAGGAAATCCTTCACGCTCGTGTCCACGTACTCGTCGTTCCCGCCCAGATCATCCGAGAAGCGCTCGTACACTCGAAGCAGCTCCTTCGTTGCAAGCTCCGAGACATCGATCGGAGCTTCGAACGCAATGCGCCACAGCGCGTCGATGCCAAGCACATCCAGCATGTTCTCCTTGCTCGTCGAGGACACGGCGCCGCTCTGTAGCTTCTGGTGCGCGTTCAAGCCCACGAAATAGGTGTGGAAGCACTTGTACCCGAGGCATCCCAGCGTCTTGAAGTCCGTCTGCTTGCATAGCAGCTCGTTGAAAATGTGGAGACACACGTCGATGCTGAACGCTGTCGAGATCGTACCAAGCGACGCTCCCGCCGCGCTTCCATTCCCGATCGGCTGGGGCTGGAGCTGCTGCTGGCCACGCACGCTAGTCTGGTTGAAGAAGATCAAGCAGAACTCTCGCTCGGCTGGTGATGACGACAGAACATTCCAGAGACGATCGATCTGCGGGATCGTGAGCTCCAGTTTCGGCGACTTGACGTGAACGTAGTGGATCAGCTCCAGCCGATGCCCGATCGACGTGCGATAGCTCGAGCTCTGCTTCTCGGTGCATCGCTGCACAAACGCAGCCAGCTCGTCGAAGAGCAGCGACACCAGCCCATGCTCGGCATCGATTGATTCGACAATGAGCGCTTGGTCGATCCGGTACGAGTCGATCAGGAACTTGAGCAGCTCGAGTGACTTCGACGCAACGCTGTCTCGGTCACTGCTTGCGCTCAACGAAGCAGGGTCGGGGGAAGATTCCGCTGGCGGGAAGCACGAGCGCTTGATCCCTTCAACGCACTCACTCAGGAACACCTTTCGCAGCGGCTCGCCGTACTCGCTCCGCAGCCCTTCCTGGAAGAAGTCGCGCAGACTTCGACTTAGCCGCACATTCGCGATGCTGCAGTGCATCTGGATGGACCAGAGCAGCTGCAGGATCGCAGTCGTGACCTCCGAGCTCCGATCCATGAGAAAGCTCGGCGAGCTCGTCGCCAGGCGCTGCAGGAACGACATGAGCTCCGGGAACTGCTCGTTTCGTTTCAGGTTGCCGCGAAGCGATCCGTGGATGCTCTCCACCAAGTGCAGCAGCAGCTCGTTCGTGAGATACGGCACCGTCGCGATCAAGAGGCTGTGGATCTCGTCGACCAGCGTCTGATCTTTCTGGATGCACGACTGCCAGATCACGTCCAGGTAGTGCGCATTCAGCTTGTTTGTCTCCGCGAGGAACTTCACGAGCAACGCGCTTCTCGACACGACTTCGCGGTGGATGCGGTCGCCAAAGATCTCCTCGACGACTTTCTTCTCAAACACCCAGGAGCTCAGGATGTAGTCGAGGCGCGTCTTGTCTTCGTCGCCATTCTCGAGCACCGTCTCGGGGATCAGCTCCGGCGCAGGAGCCACGCCTTTCCCAGTCGGCACCCAGTTGTGGGTTGGCGGCAAGTACTCCTCGTACTGCGACTGGTGCTGGTAATAGTCGATGTCCTGGTCCGAGCCTGGCTGCATCTTGTCTGCCTCCGATATGAACCACCACTTCGAGCCGCTCTTCATCGTGCAGCAGAACAGCGTAAACACTTGGTCCGTCCCTTCGCGCTGGTGCACGTACGTTGCAGTCGTCGAGTCTGGTTTCAGCGTGTACACACCATTCAGCATCGCTGTGCCAGCATTGCGCACGATGTAGCGCTGCGGGAACGATCTCGAGGCGCGCGCGCAGTTGACAATCAGGTTGATCTGCTCCAGTCCAAAGAGGCGTAGCGGTAGTGACGTGGACTCGACGTAGCGCTGCGTGAGCTCGAGCCAGAGCGCGTTGATCGCCGTCGCCGACACGACGCCGGAGTCCACGAGCCGCCGGATGATCGCGAGCACAGCCCCCACCGCGTCGCTCGACTCTTTCTTCAGCACCGAGTCGGAGATCTTCGTGAAATACGTCATAATTAACACACAAATCTTTGTACAAATCGTGTCGGCGATCGACGTGCGGAACTCGAGCAGCGCTTGCAGCAAAATGCGGATGTCTTCGCTCTCCATCACGGCGTCGAGGTCTTCGTTCTCGCTGCTGCTCACCATCATCTGCTCGAGCGTGCTGAGCAGCAGGTTGAAGCCCTGCAGCTCGCAGAACGCCGCGATGCACTGCGCGCGCACCTCTGGCGCGCCGGGGACTTTGTTCCAGTAGCTGCCGATCATCGCCGACGTGCGCAGGTCCTTGTAAAACGTCTTCTTCTTGTTGAACACCATCACGAGGATCGGGAGCGCTTGGAAGTGCTTGCCCGACTTTAGCTGAGCGACGATCAGCGGGATCGAAACCGACAGACATTGCGTCACGCACGACTTCTCAAACGACCCGATCTTGCTCGAGCTGTCGTGACACGAGTGAGCACATTCACGCATCGGGTGGTTAGATACGCGCAACCATTTCGCACACCAGCATGGAAAAAAACACACACGACACGTACTGCTGGTCGAGCATGATGCTGACAATCTTTGGGAACGCGTACTCCAAGAACAGCTGGCTCTCGGGTCGCTCAATGTGCGTCAGCGCCGAGTTGAGTGACTTGACCGCATTCTGCCACCCGACCGTGGACTTTAGTCGCAGATCTTCCTGCACAATCTGGAACAGCTCAAGCTCTTCCTCCTCCATCTCGTCGTCTGCAGTACACAACAACCAAAGAGCACGGATGTGAGTGGTCGGTACCAACAACAATCTGCGCAGCGATCCACACAGCCAGCAGCAGCAACGCGCACGCACCGTTCGCTGTGTCTTCCTGAGATTTCTTGCGCCGCTTCTGGTTCTCGTTTTGGTCTGCGGGCGATCGCTCCATCGCGTGAAGATGCAGTTTCTTCTCCGTGGCTTGACAAAAATGGGTGGTGAGCGGACTCGTCGTATCTTGTGGTGCACCGGTCGTGTCTGCTGCACTGCCCTCGCGTGACTTCTTCGTCGTCGGGCTGCTGGAAGAGCTGGAACTCGCGCGCTTGGGAATGCTGCTCTTCGGGTTCGAGACGCGGATTGGCGAGTGGCTGCTGGCGGCGATCGATCGTCGTCACGTCACGTCTCGCGCGTCGTCGTCGTCGTCGTCGTCGCTGCTACTTCGGCAATCGCGTTCTCCTGCGTGTTGCTCCCTTCTCGCTCACTCCCTCGACGTGTCTCGCTCCGCTTCTCTGGACGAATGCGGAATGAATGGCACGCCGTCGAGTTAGTGGGTGGATACTTTTTCCTCGGCTGTCGTTGAGTTCCTTCTCTCACTCTCTCGCTGTCGCTCGTCTGCAAGCCCGCTGATAGAGAGGGAGAGAAAAGAAGTGCCTCGTGCGTGTGTCTCTAGCTACGAACACGCGATGTGTCTTCGCTGTCAACGCGCGCGCCGTGCCTCGTCGCCCTTCGCTCGCTGCTGCTGCTGCTGCTGCGAGTCGCCTGCTTCTGCTTTTCCGCGCTCGCGCTTCTTCGACCGGAAGGGGGAGGAAGGAAGGGTGCGATCGGTCCCGAAGTTCTCCTCACTTCAACGCGGGATGTGTCCCGGATTTACTTTTGGTGGCTTCGACGATCCCGAATGGGTTGAAAATGTGAAGCGCGGTAATTGAGGTAGAGAATGCGATTTGTGAGATGGACTTTCAACCACAAAGTCAATATCTAGATTCGAATACCTGGGTGAAGTGCTGCTCATTTAGAAAGGATCCTGTCTGCTATTTTCGCAGCAAGAGGGGATATTTGAGATATCACTCGTGTCCCGAAGCGCATCGATTCTCACCGTCTCCAACGAGGAACGCTCCGTCGTGCGGGACAACAAGAGTGATGCCACTTTGTTCTTCACTCTCGGCAACAGCTCAGCTTCCACCTGCCAGCACAATGGAGCGCCTCGAGGTGATGACGGCGCTGCTCTCGCCCACGATGCGCAGCAGCGAGGAGACGCGCCGCGCGCAGCTGCAGCAGCAGTGGGAGCAGATGCGTGCGGAGGACATCGAGATCGACGTCGATGACGACGACGATGACGAGCTCTTCCTCACGAAGCTGCAGGAGAAGCTGCTCGAGCGCATCGACTTCCTCGACCAGAGCTTCCTCGTGCTGCGCGCCAAGCAGATCAACTACGTCGCGATCCGCCTACACGAGGCTCTCGAGCCGAAGCGCGACGCAGACACGAGCCTCATCCAGGCATGGACCATCCAGCCGCAGATCAACATGAAGATCAAGATGAGCACGCACATCCAGGTGCTCAAGCTCTCGACGATCTTGCGCGAAGTGTGCTGTCTGCGCCTGCACCAGCAGTCCGGGCTGCGCACGGCAATCGAAATGGAGATCTTCCCGTCGCTGCGCTCGATCGAGGTGCTGCAGACGCAGATCACAGCGCTGCGCAATGTGCACTTCTTCGCTCGGCAGCTGCGGTTCCTGCACATTGAGCAGACCGACATGGACGAGCTGCGCCAGATCCTGTCGCCGCAGAGCACGGACGACAGCAGCTCTTTCATCGCTTGGCGGTGCCTCGAGACGCTGCAGATCAATTGCTGCGCGCTGCTGTCAGTGGACAAGTCGGTGAACCAGCTGCAGGCGATCAAGCACTTGGATTTGGGCTGGAATCGCATCCAGAACTTTGAACTGCCAATGGAGACGCCGACGCTCAAAGTGCTCCACCTGTGCCACAACAAACTGCGCGATGTGCCGCCAATTCGGTCTCTGCAGCGTCTGCGAGAGCTCGATCTGTCCGTGAACAAGATCAAGTCGCTGCGAGGACTCGAGGCGCTCACAGCGCTGGAAGTGCTCGACGTCTCGCACAACCAGATCCACTTGATGACAGACGTCGAACTGCTCGTGCGCTTGCGCAGGCTGAAGCGGCTCGTGTTGCAGCACAATCCTATTGCGCGTCGCCCGGACTATCGGCGGGAGGTGCTGTTCTACTTGGGCGAAGGCATCGAGCTGGACGGACAGCCGTGGACTGCGCCGGAGCTGCTGAGCATGAAGAAGAGCCGGCGTCTGCAAACCGAGCGAGAGAAAGAGAGCACACCGAGCTGGGGCGACGCACCAGTGACTGTTCTAGCTAATGCACCACCAATCGTCGCCGCGAGCAGCAGCAACACTAGCTCAAACGACTGGGGGAAGCTCGTGCTGACGTATCCGATCTTGCCAGTGTGCAAGGGCTTGACGCCGCACCTCGTGGAGATCCGCAAGCCGGCGTCGTTGCAATCGCCTCGCTTTCGTCAGCAGCAGCAACAGCAGTTCGCCACACCATCCTCTGGACTGGGTCGACACGGCGCAAGCGCCGCTCGAATGACGACGAGTGCGGACGACAGCGAGCTTTCTTCCTACCAGCTGGACGAAGACGACGAGGACGATGTCGCTGCCAACGGCGAGATCATCCACACGGTCGACGATTTCTTCCGTACGCAGGAGGATTTCCTGGTGATCCTGGACACAGAGCTGGTGGACGCGCGCGTCGAGCATGGCGGTACGGCGTGGGCTACGCTTGCGTTTGTGTGTGTGTGTGTGTGTTGGTTGTAAGCGATTGCGGGAGGAGATCACTGACTGTCGTTCTGGTGTAGACACTTCGGACGAAGACAGCGACGAGAGTGAGAGCGAGACCGGAAGACGCAGCCGCAAGTACACGGCGAGCGACTTTATGCGCGACTTTGAAGAGGAAGAGGAGCTCATTCGCGACGGTGCGAGCGTGAACGAAACGGAAATGCGAGCGAGCCGATCGATCGGCCAGCGCAAGAGAAGCAAACCGGCAAGAGCTTTCTCTACATGTGCTCCTTTGGTATTGCTTTGGATAAAAGCAGGCTGACAGGCTGATGTGTGCTTGTAGGTGGCGAGCGGCGCGCTGAGTGTTCGCGTGCTCCTGAATGCGGCGGACGTGAGCAAGTACGACCTCAGCTTCGGTTCGGACGGTGTTCCAGCGGCTTTGGACGTCAAGGTACAGCCTATAACGCTTCCTCGTACTCCTGATGATGACTGATGGATGAAGCTTCACCGACTCTTGTCCCTTTCATACCAACTGCAGACCCACGAAATCGTCGAGCTCATCCTGTCAGGCGACCGCGAGTCGCCCATCTGCATCCACCGGTGTCTGCCAGACCTCGTGGCAATCGGATCGTTGATCCCGTCCAACCGAGCGAAGATTGCCACGCTCAAGTTCCGAACCGTGCTGAACACGCTGGTAGACGTCACGTACCAGATCGACTCGATCGTGGCGCTCGAGCGCGTGCTGGCGAGCGTCGTCGGATATTTGCACTACCAGCAGAAGAACGCGCCGACAATCTGTGTCTGTGCGAACTGCGGCGCAGTGTCGCACTTGAGCCGCGAGTACCTCGTGCACTTCGCCCCAGCAACGCCGCTGTCGTCGGGTCCCATGGACCCGTTCGTGCTGTACTCCTGCCTGCTGTGCAGCAGCTACAATGTCCGCGAAGCCACGTTTGAACGAATGGTCGCTGTCTACAGCGCGGACGGCGTGTCGCTCTCGCCAAAGCGAATGGCAGCGAGCCCTCTGGTGCCGGAGAGACTCGACGACTGGTTCTACATTGAGGAGAACGAGATTGACTCGGCGGAAGCTGCAGGCATGTACGAGTGCGTGATGGTCTCATCGAATGGCGTGCGCGAGACGATGGTTGCGTCCAGCGCGCTCGGCATGCACGACGACACGCCGAACGATGCGCGCGAGGAAGCCATCGTGCAGGCGATCACGATGAAGTGAGCGACTGCGTTGCAATGCAATACGCGCGCGTGTGTGTGGTTATCAATTTACGATTGGCTGAGAGTTTCGAGTGAGAGTGCACGATTGAGGGTGTCATGCGTCATCGTCAGCGAGCTCAAGCCGATCCACTGGGCAGCAGCGCCGGTAGCGCATCCACTGGCGAATGCAGTCGCGGTGGAAGACATGGCCGCACTGCAGTGCTTCCACTGGGCGTCGCGCGTCATTTGCTCGGTTCTTCTCCAGACAGATGCAGCACATCGTGCACTCGTCGTCGTCGTCGTCTTCTTCGTGATTTCCCTGTTCTGGTTCGCACATGGCGCGTGACAGCTCGTGAGCGTGCGCGCTTGGAGAGCGCGCCAGGACGGCGCGACGCTCGAGATACGCTGCCATGTTGGCGGTGCTCTGCGTCGCGAGCTGCATTTTGAACGCGAGCATCCGCCGCCTCCGCATCATTGGCGGCGTCGCGGACTGGCGCGCTTCCGGGACGCGCTGAAGCGCCTTGTCGACTGCGCTCGCTACGCACGACGGCCAACGCTCATGCCCGTGGGCTGCGCTGTACGGCTCGTATCTGTGGCAGTGAGCCCGAAGGCGCTGCTGCTCGTGCTGCTGCGCTCCGTCGCCGCCGAGCTCGCGCGCCGCCATCGCCAAGGCTGACTCTCTCATTCCCAGTTTCTGTGTTTCTGTGTTTCTCGTGGTAGTTACAGTACGTAACCTTCAGCCTCAGAACCGTAACCAATATCCCCTCAAAGTCGATAAACCCTTTCAAGGCGATTGTTCTCCCTCCGATGATGCCAAAGCTCGCTTTTCAGTTGAAGTCGCAGTCATTCCGTCATTCGCCAGAAGGAAGAAGCGACGAGCGACGAGCTGTGGAAGATGCTCTCGCGCGCGATGGCCAAGGAGCACAACGACGGGCTAGATGATGCGAACGAGCCGCTGCTACCGTACGCGAGCGGCAGCACCGCGCAGCCGCTCGAGCGCGCCGACAAGCGCCGCAAGGCGTCGAAGCTCGTGCGCTGGCTCGGCGTCGGCGTGCTGATCGTCGCGGGACTCTTCTTGCTGCACGCGATCGCGAAGATCCCGGTGCGCAAGGTCGCGACGAGCTCGATTCGCGACGCGAGCATGGACATCCGGAAGATGCGACTCACGCAGCCGCGGGCGACGAACGTCACGCTCAACATCACGCTGTCGCTCACTTCGCCGTCGGCGTTCTCGGTGCAGATCGACCCGGCGCAGTTCACGCTGCTGTACACTAGCAACGGCGAGGAGTACGCTGTCGGGTCGCTCGCAGCGCCTGGAATGGACATCCGCAATGGAGAGAACGCGATCGTGTTCCCAAACTCGACGCTGGAGATCGAGAACCGCACGGCGTGGGACGCGTTCGCCGGGGACATCATCCAGAAGCCCGATGTGCAGTACAAGCTCGACGGCGCGCTCGGCATCCACATCCGCCTGCTGTGGGGAATCATCGCTTTCGATCTGGATGCGATTCCGTTCAGCAAGACGCTGAGCTTCAAAGGCATGGACGGGATGAAGAAGATGCACATCGCGGGCATTGACATGACTGCCTCGACGCCGACGCAGGTGCTCGCAAAGATCCGCACGTGCTTGTTCAACCCATCGATTACGACGCTGCATCCTGTGGGGCAACTGTGCCTGCGCGCGTACTACCCAACCATCGGCAGCCAGACGCTCGTAGCGAAGTTGGCGAGTGCAGAAAACACGAGCATCGACGTTGGTCGAACCGACGCGTCGCATCCAGACTGCGCTTCGATCAAGGAGCTGAAAGACGGCGCGTTCGGCTACAACTTGCTGGAGCTCGAGGGCGAGATGATGGGCACGTACCAAGACGCGATCAGCGGACTCATCTCGAACTACCTGAGCAACACGCCGTCCGCGCTCACAGTCGTCTCGTGCCACCCGCAGGCGACGTCTGTGGACATTTACAACCGCGCGATGCAGAGTTTGTCGATCCCGGCGCTCCTGCCGCCGCAGAAAGAGCCACTGATCGGGCGGATGTTCTTCAACAGTATTTCGCTGGACGCGCCGGAGAAAGGCAACGCGAACGTCCGCCTGGGCTTGAGCACTGCCGTGGCAGTCGAAGCCACGAGCCCGCTGGGTCCGAACTCTGCGCTGACGCTGCGCGAAGTCGAGATGAAAGTGAGATTGTACGCGCGCAAGCGACTGGACGAAGTGCTTCTGGGCGAGCTCTCGACTTTGAAAGTGGACATTATGAACGGCCGCCTGGTCGAGAGAAGCAACATCTCGGTGAACTGCACGACTGACCTCGTGTTTGAGAAGAACGGCGCTGCGTTCGGTGACTTTGTGCGCGACTCAGTGGCGAAGGACGCGGTGGAGCTGCGTCTCGAGGGCCATTTGAACGTCGTCGCCCACGGTGCTCTGAGTACGTGTGATCTGTCTGTTCGTTGCGGAGAATCTGTGCGTGTGCTTTGTTTGGTTGCTGCTCGTGCTGACACGGTGTGTGTCCATGCAAACAGACGAACTGAAGCTTTCGGGACTCCCGATCGACGTCACGTCGATGCTTCCTGGGATGAGCAATTTCAAGAACGTGTCGATCCTCGACTTCCTCTTACCAGGCAAAGGGAAACCCGACGAGCGCGGCGAAGCCATCGAAACCGACATTTCGATCTGGAATCCGTCGTTCTTTGGTGTCTCGATTGGAGTTCTCCAGCTGGATCTCCAAGTCGATAGCACGGGGGAAACGCTCGGTGCGTTGCACGGCGCGATGAACCTGAAACCTGGAGTGAACCGGCTGCAAATGGCGGGGAAGCTGCTCCCGAAGCTGGATCCGAGCGGACGTGTGAGTGACGCAGTCGCAGGTTTCTTCTCGAGCTACCTGCGCGGTGAGCCTTCGGACGTCGCTGTGGTGATCACGGCGTCCGAGTATTCGGATTGCGTCTGGATGCAAAAGGCGCTTGTCGGCATGAAGATCAGTACGGTGTTCCCTGGCGTGGAGTCGGGCTTCCAGCTGATCACGGGCATCAACATGACTCGCCTTGACGTCATTCTGAAAGAGGTCGATGATGTGGAAGCTGCGAACCGGGATCTGGGCTTGCCAGGCATGAAGAATACGAACACGCAGATGCTGATTCGAACGAGCCTGTATGCTGAAGTGAAGATGCCGTCGTCGATCCAGATCCCGCTCGACATAACGAACCTGTCGATTGCGCTGACGATGGAGAGCGACACGTACCAGCCACTGGGTGGACTCGTGTCAGGGAGAGAAGCGTGCGAGTTCAGCCAGGCGGACGGAGGATCGTTCCGCCTGAACATGAGCAGATACTACCCGATCGAGTTCAGGAACGACGACGAGATCACGGGCATGGCGGGCTTCATCTCGGATCTCCTCACGAAGAAAGCAGGCGTCGTCATGCGACTCGTGTCGGACGCCAAGGCGAACCAAGGCGCGTTTCCGTATGTGGAGACGAGGATGGGCATGCTTCCGCTGCAGAATGTGCCGATCAAAGGTGCGCCGACGATCCCAGGGATGAACTCATTCCGAGATCCTCCAGTGAAGATCCTGGGCGTCGATATCGAGCGTGGACTCGCCTCGTCGATGATCTTGAAGATGCAGTTCTCGATCCAGAATCCGTCGGTGGTGCAGACGAAGCTTGGAACGCTCCGCTTCAATGTGCTATCTGAAAGTGCGAGAATGGGCGTCGCGGAGATCAAGGATTTCAACCTCAAGTGCTGCGACGAAGAGACGATTCTGAGCGGGCGATTCGTGTTCCAGCCAGCAGCGTTGGATGTCGAAGCCGCCGAGCGCTTTCTCTCCAACTTTGTGTCGGGCTACTTCACCGACGGCAAAGCGCAACAGGTATGGGCTCGTTTTGTTCTCTCTGTCACGTCATGTGCGCATCGGCTGACAGTGTTGCTGCGGAACTCTGGCGACAGATTGAGATCCAGGGATCCAGCGAGAGCACTTCGCTGGACATTCTGCAGCCTGCGCTGAAGGCGATGACGATCCCATCGAGTCTGCCGACGCTGGCGACTTTGTTCCCCGAGACGCCGACGCTCGTGACCTCCTCCGTGCTGTACACGCCGTCGATCTTCCACTTGTCTCAGATCCCGACAGCGCTGAAGCTGCAAAACCCGTTCAGCGAGAACATCACTGTGACCGCAGTGGATCTACAGCTGTACCCGTGCGAAGACCAGAGCAAAGGTGCGTGTGTGTGTGTGCGTGTGTGTGTTTACGACACGGTGCTGTGTCGCTGCTGGCATTGCGTCGTTGCTGATGACTGACAGCAATGCGCACCATGCTGCGAACCCAGTGGACGGCGTTCTGGTGTGCAAGAAGTACTACAGTGACCCGCTCGCACACTTCGCGCCGGCAGCATTCGCGCCGATGTTCGTCCCAGCGAACTCGAACGGGTGCTTTTCGTGCTGCCAGGGAGCGCGTTGTGAGGAGAAGATGGAGCTTTGCCCGCGCGGCTCGGTTGGCGAGTGCATGCATGCGGACGTGGGCAGCTTCTTCAGCCCCGAGGCGATCGCGGCGCTGTTCCGCTCGGCGACGTCCGGGCTCCTGATGAAGGTGAACGGGACGATCGGGACGTCCATCGGAGCGTATCCAACGCAGCTCTGGTACGAGCAAGAAGGGCTGCTCGTTGGCATCGCCAAGCACTGAGTCGCGTTGAGAGTCGTGTTGAGTTTGCTCCATTTTTTGATATTTTTTGTGAGCCATTTGCTTTCCCGCCACAATCGAGAGGTGACTTTTATCTGCTCCGTTTTGCGTGCAATTGCTATTGCAAAGCGGTCAGCACCAACACCGCAGGGTTGTCTGTCTGAGTGTCGCCGATCACGTAATCAAAGAGGGCATACAACAATCAAGATAGAACCAGCCACTGTTTGCATGATCGCCATTTTGGTTCCCGCCATTTTTTGTTTGAGACACAATTGTCAACGCAGATCGAGCGATCGAGTGACCGCGACGCTGCACGACGATGCCGAAGGAAGCGCGCCGCAAGAGACGAGCGCTGCCGTCAGCGATCGAGCGTAACATGTCGCTTGCCGAGTTGCTGGGCGAAGAGACGTCTGCGAAGGCGAAAGCGCGCCAGGAGAAGGAGCGGCAGGCGCTGCAGCTCATGGCATCGGTGCGCCAGTCGGCTTTTTCTCTCGTTGCATCGTTCGCTGCGGCTCGGTTTCTGAATCTGTCGCTTTGAATGCTCTCTCTCTCTCTCTCTCTCTCTCTCTCTCTTTCTCTCTCTCCAGTACTTCAGCATGATTGACAGCGTAGAGCTCGCAGTCGAAGAGGATACGTCGTCGTCGAGCGCCGCGGCGAGCAGCAGCAGTGAGTCCGGATCGCCGCCTGCGAAGCCGAGTGCGAGGCAGCGGGCGGCGAGGAAGGGCAAGCCGAGCGGCAAGAAACTGCACGTCGACCACCAGGTCGCTGGAGTGTGTAAGTGGATTGCTATTGGTTGTGTGATGCTGCTGTGGTTTGGATGGATGCTGCTTACTGACTGAATCGCATTTGCATGCGAACATCAATTGCGCAGCACCAAGCGAGGACTTTGAAGCGCCTTCCGACGTGGAATGGCAGTGAATCGATCACGACTGACGATGTGTGTGTAGATAGTTAGCGAGATGAAAGAGTCGCAGGCGAATGTGGCAAATCTGCGGAACCACCTGATGTTACAATATACTGAAGTTCATGGCACTTCTACAGCAGCGACGCGCCCGCGGGCTTCGCGGCGAGACCGATGTGTGAGGACACCACCGGCACGGCGCTGTGGCGTCCGCCGCGCGCATAGCGACTCCAAGAAGCCTCAGCCTCAGCGATCGAGTCTTCTGGCTGACCTTCGCCGCGGTCACGTCACGCACGCACGCACAAATTCTTGTGGCGCAAACAGGGGCTTCTATTCGAGACGCCTCCCATTCTGTTCCTGTAAACGTTCTGCCTCTCCCAGCACATATTCGATGATAGAGCACATACTTTCAGGGTTGCAGAGGGTGGATACACATGGTTCCACTATGAAAGCATAATTTGCCAGTTTCAGCGCGACTATACAGGCTAATGGACGGATGGATCGCCACTTTGAAGGGAAGCCGCTTCAGCATTGCTGTTTGACAGCACAAGCCATCCGAGCAGCAGCAGCTCAAGCGAGCGGCCATGCGCGTCCACGCCCCATACATGAGCGCCGTCGCGCGGAGACACGGCGTCAGGAGCTTCGCCACCAGCAGGTGCGTGAGTTCCTGCTGTCATGCGTTTGTGTGCCTCTTCACGCGTCTGGGCTTTTGACACCGTTGCTTTTGGCAAACCGTATCACACCACAGGCGGAACGCGCGGATCTCGATGGACGAAGTGCGCGCGCTGGCTTCGAACCAGCCGACGCCACTGAGTCTGCGGCAGATGAAGTCGTTCGCGGCCGCGGGCGACAAGCTGCGCCTCGTGTCCGCGAGCTTCCTGCACAACGAGCTCCAGATCCGCTTCGCTCGGTACGCGCTGTGCGACCATTTGCGCTCTGCTTTGATTGCAAAGTGATCTCCATGTCTCTCATATATCCGTCGTTCTTGGCATGCATCGCTATTGCGCAGCGCTGTCATGGAGCTCTCGGACTTGCCCATCGGTTTGAGCAAGACCGCGTCGGTGCAGAAGGCGATCGACGTGTACTGCAACGAGCTGAAGCTGCTCAAGAGCATGGACCCACCACTGACCTCGGAGGAAGACGTGGCGTTCACGGATGCGATCAAGAAAGCGAAGGGCCGCGGCGCAAACCTCGTGCCGCTCATCTGCGGTGGGCTGCAGGAAATCAAGGCGACCGATCTGGGCAGCAACGCGCTGCAGCTCGAGAGCGTCCAGGACGACATCATGCACCGTCTGGACACGTTCTTCCTGTCGCGTATTGGCATCCGCATGCTCATCGGACAGCATGTCGAGTCGCTCGATCAGGCTGGCGGCCGCGTGGAGCTCGTGAACGTCGAGACGACTGTGCGGAGCGCGTGCCAGCGCGCCGCGAAGCTGTGCAAAAAGTACAAAGGACAGGCGCCAGAGGTGGAGATCAGCTTGGCGGCGAATACGTCGGCACCATTCATCTACGTCGAGTCGCATCTGCACCACATGGTGTTCGAGATCGTGAAGAACTCGATGCGCGCGACGGTGGAGTACCACGAAGGGCTCCAGCAGAAGAAGCCTGGCCGCCTGAACCGTCTGGAACAGGTGATGAACCCGCTGAGCAAGCACCTGGGCTTCGTGCTCCCGGCGGTACGACCGTTTGCACTGTTTCGCGGTACGAGGAGGCAGTTTGTCGATCAACAGACTCATCTGAGCGTTGTGTGGTGTGTCTGACAGGTGCACGAGGTGCATGGCGTGACGATCTTCCCAGACGTGCGAAAGTATCGGAGACCAGGCGAGCTGCCGCCGATCCAGATCGTGATCTCCCAGGGCCAAGAAGGTGCGGCGGTTATCGCTCCGTGCGTGCGTGCGTGCGTACTTGGGTGTATCTCCTGTTTTGCTCGTCTGACAAAGCTCCCAACCTTGTGATCGCATGCTGCAGATCTGACGATCAAAGTGTCGGACGAAGGCGGCGGCGTGCCGCGCAGCAAGTGGTCCAAGCTCTGGCACTACGACTACACGACGAGCCCGCCGTACCCGTCGCGCGACTCGTACGGCTTCCACAGCTTCCGCCAGCAGTTCAGCGGCGGCGGCTATGGGCTGCCGATCGCGCGGCTCTTCGCGCGGTACTTCGGCGGCGAAGTCACGTTCATCTCGCTCGAAGGCTCGGGCTCGACCGCGTTCATCCAGGCGCACCGCCTCGGCACGAGAGCCGAGGTCGTGCCGGGCCACGCCACGTTCTCGCTGCAGCCGCTCTCGTCTTAATCGTAGCCAGCCGTATGAAGAAAATACACGCAAGGTTGCACATTTCGACGAGAAAGTGCGGCGTTGATCAGCTTCAGCATCCGTTCTCTTTGCGCTCGTTCTCTTGCGCTCGCATTGTGAACGCACGCATCTCACTCACGAAGCTTACAGCCCAAGAGCAAGCCGCCACCGAGCAGCCACCAGCCCAGCTCGGATCGAATGATGCAAGCGCCAACGACGCCATCGTCCCCAGCGACCACGACGAGCGCTCGCGAGCGGACTACATCGACGGCGACGACGCCAGGAGCACGAGCGACTGTCGCGACAGCAGGCGCGCAGGGAACCCCGTTCGGTAGCGAGAACAGGCGTGACGAAGTCGCAGGTGAAGACGATGCAGATGCTCGCAGCTCGGCTACGATCGCTGTCGGAGCAGATATCGACGCGCGCGACGTCCCATTGGCTTCGAACCTCGTCAGAGCGTCCAGCTCGCGAGATCAGGTGCATGGCAGCGGACTCCAGCCCGACGACAACGACGATCGCTCCGACTCCGAGAGCGACTCGCTGCAGCAGCTCTCCATCCCGCTCGAGGACTGGTTCGTCGTAGTCGTCGTCGTCTGCTGCTGTCTCAGCGCCAACTTGGCGCGTCCAGATGTCGAGTATGACGCCGAGCACGAGCTCTCGACTGCAGTGGGCTGGCTCGTCGTAAGCGTCGTGCTCTACTGCGCGCTCTCAGCCCACTCGATGTTCCCATCAGCCGAGTGGAGTGTGTGAGCAGCGACAACAGCTGCCGCGGCCGGCGTCGTCGAGCTCGGAGAGGTTGTGTCTTCGAATGCTGACAAATGAAACCAGAGTGCTCATGCCAGCCTTCTCCGTACACACCCGAAAAGACAAGGAGCAGCATGCGGACAGCAACCATTTCAATTATCTGAATGCGAGCTGCCGATACAAAAAAGAGCGGACACTGCGGATCAGCGCACAATGCGCAGCGACGAGATGCCGAACGCGCCGTCCTGCGCGTCACGCGCGGGGAACAGCTCGGCGCGCATGACGCCGTCGAGCGCTGCGAGCGCCTTGCGCGCGTGGAACACCACGACCGCGTCCTTGTCCGTGCGCACGACCACTTTGAGCGTGTGGTACATGGGCTTGAGCTGCTCCGGCATGAGCTCCAGCATCTTCCAGCCCATGAGCTCGATCAGGTACTTGAGCAGGAACACTGCGCCGCGACGCACCGCGACCACGCTCTGGACGCCTCCTCCCGCCACCGTGTCCACGAGCTCCATCTGCAGGATGCCGAACACGCACGTCATCACGTCCACGAGGAACGGCTGGAGACTCCACTGGAGCAGCACGCACACCTCGGCCAAGTTCGACAGGCAGCTCGCTCGGAGCGTGGCTTCGACCAGCTCTTCTTCTGCTTGCTCTGCTGCTTGCTCTGCTGCTGCTGCTTCTTCTTCATCGCTAGTAGCTGCTGTTGCAGTGGTAGTGCGAGCGTTGTCCTCCGAACCGATTTCCTGGATCAGCTGAAAGCGCTGCGACGCTTTCACTCGCGCGCTTGCTTTCGCCGACGACGCCGGTGGTGGACGGATGCAGTCCAGGTACGCGTACACGAACACCTTGGCGAACTTCGGCAGCGTCTCGCCACAGCGCTTCGCAGTGAACAGCAGCGCTTCGCTGAGCTTGATGCGTCGCTCGAGTGACTGCTTGCGGTCGCGCAGCGCGCTCACGAGCAGCGGGATCGCCACGTCCGGGTGCGCGTCTGAGAGCGTCGACAGCCCCTGGACTGCCGCGAGGTACACGTAGCTCTCGGCGTCCTCCAAGTGCTTCATGAAGATCCGCACGAGCTCCTGGATACGAGGCGTCCATGTGGGATCGTTGCGCTGTTGCTGGCTCTTGCGCACAAGCTTCGTCAGCGTGACCACGCCGCGGGCTCGCAGCGGCACGAGAGTGCTGCCGAGATCGTCCTGCGCCTCTTTGAGCACGTCGTTGAACGATTTGTTGCCTGCGCTGCCAGAGTCGATCTGCTGGTCGCCACTGCCGCGCACGAGGATCTTCACGCGCGCGTCACTCGCGAGCTCTGCGATCTCCGGTCGCGAGTGCTGGGACAGCACCTCCAGGACTGGCAGCATGGCTTGCAGCTGGCCCTCTTCCGCATCGCTTCGCGTCGACGCGCCTGCCTCGAGGATCGTCATGACCACGCCGAGACAGATCGTGAGGATTTCGTCGCCTTCAGCTTCGTCCTCTTCACCATTCGAGCCACTCGCAGCGACGCTGCTGCTGGCTGTGATCTCTTCGATGAGTCCACCGACTGACTGCTGCTGCTGCTGATCACCATCACCCTCTTCAATCGAGTCCACGATGCTGGCTTTCGTCTCGTTGTACGTCTCCAGCACCGTCGCGATGCAGCTCAAGATCGCCTCAGCACTTCGCAGCACCGACGGACCGAGCGACTCGATGATCGCGAGCAGCAGCGAGAGGATCATCTCGACGCCGCGCGCATCAGTCGGCAGCGTTGCGTCTTTGTACAGATTCATCGCAGCGCTGCTCGTGCTTTGTCGTGGCTCCTCGACTGCGCTGCCTCCGGACGCTTGGCGTCGACGCACCTGCATGTACGTGAGCAGCAGCGAGGCAAATAAATCACCGACAACCTCGCTCGCCTCAAGCTCTTTCGAGCACAGCAGTTCCGTCATCGCCACGACCAAGAGCTTGAGAGGCATCGTGTCGTCGCCATCGTCGTCGACTGACTCCACCAGCCGCAATGCGACGCCGCCGCTCCCGCCAGCGCAGAACTCGCGCAGTTGCTTCCATGCCACACTCTGG
This sequence comes from Globisporangium nagaii, assembly GCA_023335995.1. Taxonomy (NCBI): domain Eukaryota; phylum Oomycota; class Peronosporomycetes; order Pythiales; family Pythiaceae; genus Globisporangium; species Globisporangium nagaii. The sequence goes on from JAADWH010000212.1 coordinate 31,500, forward strand.
TCTCTCTCATAGCCCTGCTCCAGCACCAGCGCCGGCAGCGGCGGCGTCACGGGCAACACGGCAAGCTGTAGGATCACCGCAGCACCTCGGCACATCTTGATCCACGCTGCAGTCGCAAAACAGGATCATCAGAGTGAAGTTAGGCATCGGCATCACAATGAGGACATGAAGGGATTGTCCTGATCAGCACGCGTTGACACACAAATAGGCACGCACCAACGAGAGTCACTTGGAGGATCTGCGCGAGCACGCTCTTGCTTGCCACCGCGAAGCTGTACATGTGCAGCATCGGCCGGATCACTGGCGCGAGCGCCTGCAGCAGGTGCTGCGACGGCGGTGGGCCGCAGATCAGAAGCGTCGCGAGCGTCACGCTCTCCAGCACTTGCTCTTCGCTGGCGACGAGCGCACTGCCGTCGCGTCCGCGCGTGTCCTCGAAGAGCAGCAGCGGACGGAAAAGCTGCGCGACAAACTCGCGCTCGAAGACGATCGGGTACTGGCACGCGATCTTGTCAGCAATCAGCACTGCAGTCTCACACAGCAGCTTGCTGCCTCGGTATGCTGGTGACAGGAGTTCCTTCACTTGGCTGCTGAGCGCTCGCGCGTACGTGGACGGCTCCACACCGCTTGGACACTGGCAAATCTGCACACGCACGAGCGAACGAACACACAGCACGACTCAGTCAGCGAGTGCTGGCTTGCATATAGACAGCGAATGATACCTAACGTGTTTGCTCACCAGCGTCGCCACCTGGACGCGAGCCTGCGTGTTGCCTTCTTCCACTGCACCGAGCAGCATCTCGATCGTCGTCATCACGCCGCCTTCCTCCATGAGCAGCTGCGAGAGAAGCTGGCCGCAGAGCTGCTTGAACGGCTTCAGCGTCGCTGCGCCGGCGTTCGCGCTCGTCTGGCCCAGCGCCGCGCGCAGACTCGTCATGCTGAGACGGAGAGGCAGCGCGCGCAGCACCATTTGGCGCAGGCGCTGGAACTCGCGCTGCGTCTCGGCCGCAAACACAGGACACGTCTCGCCGTATACGAGCAGCACGACGAGCTCCACGACGTACTTGGGGAGCAGGATCGGCTGGAACTGCGGCAGGAAGAGCAGCTTCAGCATCACCTGTGCGACCGAGAGCAGCTTGCGTCCCTCGTCGTTGGTGACGCGGACGTGCTCGCTCCCCCACTGGAGAACGAATCTGGCAACTGCAGCGGGACCGCACATTCAAGAGCAACGGTTAGACACATAGCTACGCCCGTGGAGAAGAGCGAATCGAGTGGTGGAAAGACACGCAGGCAGACGAACTGTCGAGTGTGCGCGTCGGTCGGCGCTTGTCGATCGGCAACAGGATCCCCGCTTCGACTCGCGGGTACGCCGCCCACGAGAACAGCACTTCCAGGGCGGCCTGGAGCGCCGAGTAGTCTCGTAGACTCAACAGTCCAGGAGGTGCTTCTGGACGAGCCGTCGACTGCGGCTTTGGGTTCTGCGCCACTCTCGCTCTCTAGCATCACACCGACACAGCCAGTCGTTGAGTGCGCTATACTCTGAGCACGATGACCACGCATATACACCAACGCTGTACAGCACTGCAGCACGCACGCACGCACGCACGCACCTCGAGCTGGTCGATCTGCAGCATGCACTCGCTCAACTGCTGGAGCATCGGCACGAGTCCTGCCTCCCACACGCGCTCGCGAGTGGTTTGCTGCTGCTCCTGCGACAGAGCGCTCGTCTCTGCGCGAGACACGCTCCTGGAGAGCGCGTGCGCCGCAGCGCCGATCGCATCCGGCACCTGCTCCTCCTTCTTGATCTCTCGCAGCGCGTCCACGAACGCCCGCAGCGCGCGGATGAGCTCGTGCTGCCGCTTCACCTGTGTCTCCAGATCTGCCATTTCGAATTGTGAGCTGTTGAGAGCAGCTCTTGCTGTGGACCACGCCGCGAGAGGCTTGTTATCGAGATAATTTCATCGGAACGCGCCGAAATTTGCCAATTTGGTCGCTGAAATGACTACTCGCAAGGGAACTTGATCTCCAACTCGCAGCAGCTCCTCCGACAACAGCGGTGTGGTCGCCATGGTGCGCCGGCGTCCGTGCGATGGTGTCATGAACATCTATCTCATCGGCAAAGCAGCAACTAAATCCAGATCGACAGAAGTGTCAAAAATGCTACCTGACTGACTCGTCTTGTGGCCTCGTCATCACCCGTGAGAGAACACAGCTCAGCTGCATGCGCAAATGCGTGTCTGTTCATGATGGTCGCTTGTTTTCTTTATATCAAATCTCGCACACAGACACACTGTGAGTGGCTGTGTGTCACGCCGCCGCCGCCGCCGTCTTCCTCCTACCTACGCACGCATCGTCAATCGCTCTTCGCAGTGGCACTGCAGCGCAGCTCTACGAGTGCTTCAAAATCAGCAGCAGCGTCATGACGAAGATGAGCACGAGCAGCAGCCCGATGCACTTCATCGGCCGGTTGTTCTTTTGCGTCTTCTCTGCCTGCTCGAGCTCCACGATGCCTTTCTCGGTCTGCTCCACCACCTGCTCCATGTTGTAGTCGATGCGGTCGAGGATCGTGCCCTGGTCGATCACGAGCACCGCCAGTTCCTTAAATATTGTTGCCAGCTCCGTGATCGACTCGGCGATCTTCTGGATCTCCTGGTCGCGCTCGTTGATCAGGTCTTCGGCGATCTCGACCTCCGTGATCTGAGCCTTGTTGAAGCCCTGTAGTGAGAAGCAGAAGCAAAGAGAGAGAGAGAGAGAGA